>KB309823.1:25739-37205 GCA_000328365.1 Capitella teleta
TTCCCGATCGTGGAAGCCCTCCCTGATCACGCCCCTTCATCAGTGATAGCAAGTATTGTCAGTAGATACTGTGGAATTATGGGAAAACCAGACATCATTCGGTCAGACAACGGCCCACACTTCAGTGGAAATGCTTTCCAGAGGTTTACGAAGACCTGGAACATACAACACAAGACTTCAAGCCCACACCATCCTCGATCTAATGGATTTGTGGAGCGAATGATTGGTACAGCAAAACCAATCATGAAAAAGGCACTGGCAGCAGGCCAAGATATCGATTTAGCCCTCCTGCGTTGGAGGACCACACCAATCAGCAACAAAATCAACAGTTCTTCGGAACTGATGTTTGAAAGGGAGATTACTGACACCCTACCCTCAAGACTGAATTACAGATCAACCCAGAAGGAGGACATAGTTGAACATCTAACCTCCCAACAAGAGGTCAGCAAACGACAATATGATGAGCACACCAAGCCATTGCCGCCACTATACATAGGGCAGAGAGTTTGGACCCAGGATCCACAAAGCCGAAGATGGGAGCAGGCCACGGTTCTGGAAGCAGTCTCTCACCGAAGCTATATCCTGGAAAAAAACGGCAGAAGGATAAGACGAAACAGGGTTCTCATCAGACCAAGCCACAGACCAGTCGACGAGTCACATCCAGCACCCATCATTCTACCAACCTCCACCGCACAATTAACCACACCACTACCCACACGAACACACAGAAATGCCAACCCCAACCAGAACACCCTGACTCAAACCCACAACACACACACCCCACCGACATCTGCAATCAGACATACCGCACAAAACACACAGCCAAAGCGCGTTCACTTTGCACCACTACCACACAATACACGCAATGAACCATACATTACACGCTCAGGCAGAGTAGTCAAAACACCAAGTAAGCTCAAGTGAAGCTATTGTTTTTTTTGTCTTTTTTTTGTCAAAAGAAAAAGGGATGTTATGTTAGCATATGATCAAGCTGTAACAATGCGCAATGATTCGTACTATAATAAAAGTAGTTCCAAGTTTTCCCTCATGGCTTCTTGATTCATCTCAACGACCAGAGTAATAACAAGACAGGCATTAGCCGGCTTCTCTGGCGGTCCCTGTCGAAGAAAATCATAACGCAAAAAAAAATCATAACGCACCTTTCCAGCGCTCTCCATTTTCTTTTTATCTGCAGCCGCAAAACCAATTTAAAGTTTGCTTTCGATGAGGCCGCGATGTACATAACCGGGATGAACGCCAGCATCAATGCAGTTAGTTTAGGACCGAATAAGAAGGCTAAGGTTATTCCAACTCCGATGTTTGATATATTCTGTAAAATTAGACCAACTCGGAACCCTGTTGTTTGGGAACAGAAACAGTAATAAGCAATGTAACTGTTAATCACTACAACAAGTAGTAGCAGTACGATAATTAGGGACAAGTAAGTTTGATCAGGTACCTTACCTTATACATTTTAGATCTTACATACAATAGTTTAATAGTTGACATATCTTTGAAAACCAAGAATATTGTAAGTTTTTTTTTTTTTTTTTTTTTTTTTACTTTAATTAATTCGCTATTTCCTATAGTGAACATGCCCCTTAAACGCAAGATGCCCCAGTAACTAGTCTTGTGGTCAAGGCTCCAAAGTTACTTCTTGGTAGTAAAAACTCAAATAACTAACTTGTCTGAGCATTGTTCTAAAGGCCATTTTATGGAGCCACATTGTTGATTGAAGCAGATAATTCTAAATTAATAGTGAGATTGACATCAAATCTGTTGGGATTTAACAGGGATTAATTTACTGACCATTGAAATGTGACATACAGCCACAATTGTTCCAATGGCGAGGAAACCCAGACAATACTTGTTAACAAGCTGTGCCTACTTGTCTATTGGCTCCAGAAAAACCTACAACTGCATTATTTTTTGAAACACATGAAAAAATCTTTGGGGAAGACAGAGAGCTTTTAACTGATCAATAGTTTAAACTACTTTTTTTGCCTCTAACTTGCCAGGCATCATTAATAAAGATAAAAATAAAGATAAAGATAAAGATAAAGACAACTTTATTGGACCCGAAGGGATGGTTTTGGCGATTGGCAATGATGAGGTGATGGATGATTAACTTGAGTTTATGAGTCGAATGGAGGATGGCACAAATGTATTCTGGTATCTTGTGGTGTTACACTTCAACGATCAAAGTCGTCTTGCAGAAGGCATGAAGCTGTAGTTGTCCTTCAGTGGATGATATTGCTCACGTATGATCTTGTTTGCCTGTTTCTGAATTGTAGTTGTCAATGTTGTTTTCCATGGCGTGGTGGTTCACACTGCACACACTGTGTTCACACTGCACTGATAGAAGATAGTCGGCGAACTCCTGGATGGATGTATGAAGTCCAGGTTGCACATAGCGGTTGAACTTGTTCTAATGTTCAAGATTTCTTCTCGTGAATAGTGGATCATGTTAATGATGATTGATGATTGATGATGACAATGAGACAATGGTAGAATATAGCCACAGCCTTGTCGCCGACGAGCAGCGCCAATCACACAAAGTTGCACACGACGGACACGTACGATTTTGAGATCATCGGATTCGTCGTGAAGAGACGCAAACGATGATTATTACACAGGTTCAGGTGATCTCAAATGCCTGAACAGTCCTCCAAAAACAACAAATAGGACTCTTGTAAAATTTGAATTCCGCCTTTCCTGTCCGTCGTCATAGCAACCCAATAATTGTGACCATTCAAATCAATCAACGGTATGAAAATGATAATAATGATGATAAACTACATACTAAAAATAAATAAGTGAATACGACAGCAAAGATGGGGTTTTCTCCTCCATTAACAAAAGCGGCCAGGCAGCCTCCAAGAATAAAACCCCACTTTGAGGAATTAATGTGAAGAATGCAACTGAGAGATGCAGCTGATGGCGATACATCTGAGTTGAGGGTATACTGTCGGTGAGAATTATTTTCTGTCTCCCCCAATTTGACAATTATTCTTATATTCATAAGTAGCTCTCACTAAAGGCTAACTTACCTTTTCAAGGTAAAAATAATGATAGAAGTAACGGAATTAGGTATATTATTAGAATAGGTGAAGTCAGACTTACTTCTTGGAGTTCTTTTTCATCTCTATATTTGCTTTGACATTTTCAGGCACCCTGATATGTAGGCTAACTTTTCTAAGGGAATGAAGGCTTCTCCGAAGTCTTTAATTGTTGGTTTAAGTAACAGCTAAAGTCAAGAATAGATAGTGATGATACCAGATTTTACGCTTAGGCCCCCCAAAAAAATAGTTTGTTTCTCATTACTGGACGGGTCATTTTTTCCGCTCCCACACCAAAATAAATACCGGGAAAATTTGTATGAGAAAATGCTTACTCCCTTCCCATAAGCTCGATAGATCGCGCACCTCCTCCAATTCTAGTGTATATGTGCGCCATGATCTCAGGTGTGCCCAAGGAATGGAAATTCCATATTATTCGAGTGGTGTGTTTCCTGTTGTGTGTTGCCATTGTGGGCAACCAGATGATCTGATCACCGGTGAAGCATCACAAGGCTTGTACCCAACCTGTGAAAAATGTGTTACGAAGCCTAAAGTATACAGGCAAAAGCGCAAGGCTTCATGAATGATCTCATTGTTCTCTTGATTTCTTCGAATAAAGCTAAGTGCTTTATTCAGAAAAGTGTGCATTTTTTATGATTATTTGATTATTTTGCCGAAAATCTGCCCAATACATTTATTCTGTAAGAAAGGGGGGGGGGGGAAGAGGCCTGACGGCCTGGTCAATTTTTGCAGGTGGGAGTAATGAGAAACAAACTTTTTTTCTTTGGTCTTAATTATATATTCAAGCAGTTCTTGTGAGAGAATAGAAAAGCAAATATAGGAACATGTGCGGTTAGAAATTCACCCATTTGAGAGCTCTCTGGTAAGTTGCAAAGCTGGGGAGGTTCCCAGCCTAGACTCATAAGATTCAGATATGTTTATTAAGACAAACAAAGTTTTTTAGTAGTCCTTGTTACATTAAAGACTTTACAAAACTGGTTCTCAAAAATCTTTGTCGTTCAAAGAGTGACCATGGGTCAATGTACCATAATTTGTCAATGCAAATATTATGATTTCATTGTACACAGTCACTTACATGATGAAGTTATATCTAGTATACTCCATGACATGATGTTAGGTTGAGAATATTCAATTACCATATATAACTAAAATAAGGAGCTTGAAAGGCAAAAATGTATTGGATTGTATTGGATGTATTGGATGTAGCCTGGGGTATACATATAGTTATTGCCATACAGGAAAATTTGGTGTACCAATTACATTAACATTGAACAATCGATTTTCTTGACACTCCTGGGAGATCACATTTTCACTCCCCTGGGATATTTTTATGTCAAGGCCTTATATTATACATATAAAAGAACAAGTAAATAGAAATTAATAAGAAAGTTCATGGGTGTGAAACGAATGTTATGACCATCAAATCTGAAAATGAACGAGCTGTCAAATATGATTGAACTGAAATACAAAGTTACAAAGCCATTATTATCTTGCTCTAGACGCAAATTTGCCTGATACATGCATCTGCTTCGCATGAAAATTAATAAGGAGCACACAATTACCCACGAACGAGGTGTCATTTTTATTATTTCGCAGAATTCTAAAAAATCATGAAATATACATAGCCATCTATTATTCATCGAGCAGAAGTGTTGAATAATTACTTCTTCTAAAGAACACTCGATAATTGAGACCAACCTTCAAGCCAACCTCACCTGACACGCATGGTATTGATTGCATTCTATCAAACAATTTTCTGAAATGGAAAATCGAATGCCTTTTGTCCATAATTCGAGTCATTATATTTAATGATGCATGCAGTTCTCTTTCTATTTTCTTCTGAGCCCTGCTGTCAAAGCATCAGCATGGCATCGAGGGGAAAGGTATTCATGTGCATTGCTATTTGTGGCTTTGGCACCTTTATTCAATTACTGGAGTTGTGCGATGGTGAGTATATTAATGTTGTATGAAGTTTAATATATGTGAATGTACTTGGTCAATATAATAATGGTAATACATGTATCAATAAGCATTTATTTATATAGCACATAATATATATAATATATATATTATATACAAAAGGAATGTTTCTATGCACCTTAATGTACATGCACGTAGAATGGAAGACTAGAAATAGTAAAATAAGGTTATCAGTTTCTCCTTAAAAGAGTCATGTAAACTCTCTGATCTGATAAAGAGTGAAAGTGAATTCCAAAGTTTAAAACCAAGACGATTAAAACAATTTAGTTTGCTGGGGGATTCATAAGGGTCAAAGTAAGTGTCAGCTCTTATATTAGTTTATCTGTTTGGTTGGTAAAATGTAATAAAATCTTTCAAATAGGATGTCACTAAGTCAAAATAATTAGAGAGGTGAATAAAACTGATTAAAACACAAATAAGCAATATTGACATTCATTTGGAGTTGGAAAGGGAGCTGATGTAGCATTGTATAACTAGCAGACGACAGCCACATCACCAGTCGGTCGTAGCAGCCAACTGGATGTTACACAATGCTATAATGTAGTGCACAGAATGTGGGTGTTATGTGATTTCAATCCACAATCTTCAGAAAATTTTAAGGAACATACCCTCCTAACCCTTTAATGGCTTAGGCCATTAAGGTATGAGTGAGTAACTGTTTTTCTGTGTATTGCTTTTTATTATTTAGTATTCACTTTTGGCATTTTATGTCATGAATTTTGATGAAACAAATAAATGAATATATTGGTCCCTAAGACGCATCAATGGATATCAATACACATGTGCTCATTTTGAATTAAGAAAGTAAAGCAATTCTAGGATATATCTTTAACCAAACGTGTATACATTTATCAAGAATAAATAGTGGTGCATGTAAGTGAATTATGGTATGGGAAATCAGAAAAATCAGAAGTAATAATTCTACTTTGACAGGTTACTGCCTCTGCCCAAAAGACACCAAATTCATTGACACAAACGTTTCCAATTGGTCAATGTCTTTGTTGGCAAGTGACCAGCAAGGGCAGTATGACGCTTTGCACAGTCCAATCAACTCCAGTCTCTGTTGGCGAAGAAAAAGAAAGCCAGCAATTGCAACAGTTCAAAATTCTCAACAGTGGATCCAAGGAAAGTTTGCTCACCAGAATGGCTGTATCACTCAAATCGAAAGCTTTGGAAGATGTGGAGACAATGGCTATATCAAAACATTTACATTGGAATACAGTTACAATGGCACCAAATTTATTGATTATGTCGATCTAACTTTAACCAAGAAGGTTAGTTTTCAGAACAGGTGTTTATCTTTATGAAAATCACATTGCGAGATGTAGTGCAGTAATCTGTTCAAGACTACTCGGATTTTACATTTTCTTTTTAGTATTTTCATTGCCGATTGCATTATGGGTTTGCCATGACTTTCAGGAAACAGATTGATTGAAACATAATTATTATTTTTATGGTCTGGCCAATTCTTGTCAATGCTATAATTATCTCAAATGCAAGACCAGATGCAATAGACAGTATGCATCAATTAATATTTTATGAGTGATATGTGTACCATCAGATGAAAAAAAAAAAGATAAAAAGGTACTTCTATCGTGTTCTATTTTTAGGTATTCAAAGGAAATAGAGACTCACTAAATGGGGCACTGAATAGACTACCACCAAAAATGATCCGAGCAATTCGTGCCTATCCACAAGAAAAGAAAACAAGTTGGAGCTGGAAATGGGAGCTTTATGGGTGCCCTAAAGGTTATTTTCACCAGTTTTCAGTTACTTACAGTGATACAATAATATTTCATGTATTATCTATTACATGCACACTATACATCAAACATCGATTTCAGGGGTGTAAGACTAATAATTACTGATATCAAATTTGTTAAATAAAGGTTCCAATTTGGGGTACCTGAGTAACTTTGATTTTATTCATTTCCAGAGGCCCTCCCATTATTGAAAGCCAGAGCTATGAGCAAGAAAGAAACCTATATTTCCTGCCTAGCTTCATCTGTCTACTTGGACACCTTGAATGCAACAACGACAAGCCTTCTTTCAGATGATGATCATTTAACTTGCCTAGATCTTGGTGTGGTCACCAGTTATTGGCATGCTTTGATCCGATTTGGAAGGTTTCCAAGTGGATTTCCCATCAAATTAATAGGCGCAGGAATTCGATGTGATTCTCGGCACATATTAGTGACGTACCCTCAAAGTGCTTCAAGCTGTGGGGCTCCATCAAGGGTTTGTCGTATTCAGGAAGGATTAGTTTGTGAAGTTTTCTGTGAAGGGGGCCTGGCCAAAGATATCCTCGATTTAACCATTTATTTTAGGGGAGATCTGAACACGAGGCTGTGTGAAATAACCTCTGATGTTTTAAATTATGTGGTTTGAAGAAAATAAGCTTAGATGGGGTGGTAAGGTAACTTCACAACCGTGAAAATAAAACACTTCATTTATGTTGATTCATTTTCATTAAGTGTGCTTGTCTCGTTCTAATTAAACTGTATATTATTATTATTATTATTATTATTATTATTATTATTATTATTATTATTATTATTATTATTATTATTATTATTATTATTATTATTATTATTATTATTATTATTATTATTATTATTATTATTATTATTATTATTATTATTATTATTATTATTATTATTATTATTATTATTATTATTATTATTATTATTATTATTATTACCCATTTCATGTGTGCAAACATGCTCCAGTATCCAAGAGAGCTTTGATTGAGGATATCACTAGCCATAAGCATGCACACATGCTGGCAAACCTCAGACAGACTTCCTCATACTACTGTAATGTTATATCACAGAAGACTAGGAATAAACTAGATGACAGAGGAAACATGTTTGGTTTGCGGATTAATGACCCATACTCTGATCACCCTGATTAAGTATATGAGGTTAGATAGGAGTGGTTGATAATCTGCCAAATCTGGCAAATATAATTATTACGAGGTGTTTTGGTGTGTATTTGGTTAATATTACCATTTACAATCGATCTTTCAATGAGCGATGACAGCTGAGTATTTTTCTATAGCTAGCACGTACTACGAATGTCCCTATCTGCGACGATGCTATAGTTATTCTTATACACTGTTAAACATCAATTTAAGCCTTTCAATTTATTTGCTCTTTGGTGGTGGTATACTGTAGAACAGGAAATTTATGCAGACTGCAAATTTCGAGGTTTTATGGCTGAGGCCTTTATTCATGGTCATAATTATTCACAGTCCAAGTCAAACGTAATGTTATATAGTATAATATCACATAGAAAGATTTTGCGAGCATCTAATTTTCATGTTTGATTCGATCAGCAAAAATTTCATGTGGCGCAAAAATTTCCTGTTCTACAGTACTCGACCACCCTCCCCAATACGTTTCCACCACTTCATGTATTCCTGGTTGCTCTGTATGTCTTGAGGTTATGCTCTCCTTATGAGCATCTGAGTGGTTTTAGTTTTCTCTCTTTTTTGTTGCCCCTCTGGTGATACAGTATGTCTATGCAAATATCTCAAATTTAATCAAGCAAATGCTCTTTATCTTGATACATAACCTGTCTATGCCAAGGGTTCTTATAAATAGGTATAAGAATTACATTCGTAAATCCTTTCATTAATTTTTTGCATCAAATTGGCTTGTCTAACTATCAACATAGCGCTAAGACTCAAACAAAAGACTAAATGTAATCGTAATGTAATTGCTGCCCAGGTTGCGCTTGACATGCTCATTTCATTCGATTCGGTACAATTGCCCTAAAATTTGGAATTCAGCCGTGAAAAACGAAATTTTAATACTTTCCGACAACGCATCCAGAAAAAAAAAAAAGAAAAAAAAAAAAGAAGCTTAAACGTAAATTCCTTTCTAATATTGAGTCCTGACTTCTCACCTTCTATCCTCCTCTCCTACCTCCCAACTCTCTTTCTCTCTTCCTTTTCTCTTCATTCTCCTCCCATCTCTTTCTGGTTTTTTTATCATCCATTCATCTTTTCTATATTATAATTTGATTTGTTTTGGCATCCTTATTTATATCCACATTAAGTGAATTACAACTGTAATTGTATATACATAAGGGCCCATACTTCATCTGAGGTCTGCCCTTTTGGCCAATTTATATTTAATTCTTTGTAAAAATTATCAAATTTGTATCTACTTATTGATTTTTTGCTGCAAATAAACTCCCTTTGGCTTTGACTTTGACTTGATGCTTTTTGGTTTTTTGGTTTTGGTTTTTTTTTTTGCGACGTTATGCGTCTGCAACTCATATATAGCGATATGACATCACACCAAAGTAGAAAAAAAAAATCATCACTTCGGAGTTTCCCAAAATCCTGGTTCAATTTTAACATATTCTCCATTATCAGAGCGGTCATTGTGTAGCAAAATTGGTTCCTTCCTGTTGAGACTACCAAAGTATCGGGTGAGCCTGATGTTTGGAAAATTTCATCTGAGATCTCTTGACAACTGAGTCGCATTGAAGCATCCACTCAATCACTGACTCACTCAGTCATTGAGACACATTGACATTCACTTTAAACTTTTATTTTTTTGGCTGAGTTGATATTGTTTGTGAATAGTGGCCTTATTTGCCCTTAGATAATAAAATGTTCATGATCATTCAGTCATTCAGTGATTCAATTTCTCAATCATTCAATTCATTGCTTTGGAATTTTGCATGAAAATTTGCTGTTTGACGTAACTTGTCCGGTCGATTTGGATAACCAATTGAATTGGTTTATTTTTTTTGTTCTGGCGATTGCAGCTCTGAATGGGAGCATAATTTTTAGATAGTTTTGGTGGAATTCAGTAGTTTGACAAAGCAGATGGAATTGGCATGCGCTTGTTGACAGCATGTAGCTCCATTTTGTTGATGGTTATTAATTGAACTGATTTAATTTTGGATATTAATGCACAAATAGGTTAGTTCATGAGAGATCTTCTGTGGTACTTATTACCTTTGCCATAAGGGTTATAGCTACGTGATCACGCAGCATGTCACGTCATGAAGCCGGCAGCAGTCTGTTATGATGGAAGTGTCGACCGTGAGTTTTCGTAAAGCACTTCTCGGCGGAGGCTTGTAACCTTCGAGTGCAGGCTTTCTAGTTTGTTGCCTACTACATGAATTTCAGCAATTTGATCATTATGGAGCGTCCCCCAATTCCCTTGCAATGATGACATTCGAGCTATACATTGCATTATTCTGCATACATTATGGCACATATTTGCGGCTCTGTATAGGCCTATTTGGCTATTAGAGTCAGACCTACTTACCATGGTTACCATGTGGAGTCTTACAATTATTATGAGCTCTCTTTAGATATATTCTAAATGAAACTTCATTTCTTTTTCAGTTATGATGATCGCAGAACAATATGCTCGAAAAGTATGAAATTAGGTACTCAACCATGATAGAGGGCAAACAAGTGGAGAAAATTGTCGAACTGCCAAACAGCTCATCATCAAAACTGCCCAAATTATACATGTATAGATGGAAAGTGCAAGGTCTTCTGATAGCACTGGGCCTCATTGTGGTTCTGATCTTATACACGACTCTCAGCTCCACAACAGTATTCCAGGAGAATCCCTCCATGTTGGAGCCTCAAAACCACTCCAACACGGTTGATTTATCAGTGTTTCATCGTGATAAAATCCGCTACAAGCATACCAAGCGCCACATACCCCAGTGCATAATCATCGGCTGTCGCAAGGCTGGCACGCGAGCACTGCTATCATTCCTCAATCTGCATCCGCAAGTGCAAATCTCAAAGAATGAAATGCATTTCTTCAACGATGACGTGTCGTATTCCTACGGCCTGGAGTGGTATCGGAAGAAAATGCCATATTCATTCGCTGATCAAATCACGATCGAAAAGACCCCTGCGTACTTCAGCAGCTACGAGGTTCCGAAGCGTGTCGCTAAGATGAACAGCACGATCAAACTGCTGCTCATTGTACGAGACCCCACGGATCGAACGATTTCTGATTACTTACAGATCCATCTGAATAAACTGAACCGCGGGAAGCCTATTAAGACGTTTGAAGAAAGCGTGATTGACTCGGAAACGGGGAAAATTGACACACATTACCCTCCGTTAGTGCGGTCGTTGTATTATCAATACATGTGGAATTGGTTGCAGTCCTTCAATCTGGATCAGTTCTTGGTTCTCAGTGGAGAAGAACTCGTGAAGAACCCCCTCCCGGAGTTGAAGCGTGTTGAGTCATTCCTTAATCTCGAGCCAAGTTTCACGTCCGATATGTTCTACTTCAACTCAACGCGCGGTTTCTACTGTATTCGCAACATGACGTACAATTCGTGTCTCCGTGAAAGCAAGGGGCGGAAACATCCGGATGTCGACCCGAAAGTCATCTCGAGGCTTCATCGTTAC
>KB309823.1:47170-70177 GCA_000328365.1 Capitella teleta
GCTTCATCGTTACTTCGCTCCGTATAATGAGGAATTCTACAAATTAGTGAAGTTCAATTTTGGCTGGGCCAAGGACTAATATTTATAGGCAACGCATGTATTATGCCAAAGCATGAGTTCTTATATTCATTATTTTATATCGATCATCTTCACAGAGTTCTTCATTCGGATGTTCACATTCAGAAGCGTCTTTTTTTTTTTTTTTCTTTTTTTTTTTTTTTCTCCAATAATGGAACATCTCTAACCTTCTACCTCCCCGAATATTAATAATTGAATATGTTGCAAACTACGTTCAATGTTTTTATCTCTCTCAGGCTATGTAATGGATCAAGATTTGATTATGAATTCTTGATCATTTTATTATTATCCTCGGAAATATTTGCGCTCTCGGGGATAATTCTTTCGTTCCTCAGTTTGTGGGAATTATTTTCCATTTTAGACCAAATAATGGGTTGCATCAACTCATTAATTTTGTAATTTATCATTTATGTACAGTATTTACATAATATAAGTTATATAGCATGTACTTATACATGTATTGGCTGTTGTCATTGTTTCAAAGAATTCTGCATTCTGCCTCTAAGAGGTCGTTGAGGTTATAAATTAATTTATCAGGGACTCGCAGAAAGGCTTCTGCAACTGATGATGCAATACACGTATATTAAATAGGAACAATTCTGTGAATTGTCATATACCAAGTATATTAACCATTTAGTCATCAGCAATGTGCTTGGAAATTATCGTGTGCTTTTTTCGCTGGGTATTTCTTAAAAATTCGAAAATCTTTAGTAAAAAAATCAAGAGTTTGTGCCTCTTGGCCATAAAGCAGATCTGTTGGTCATTGTAATTTATGTTCCACCTTAATGAGTTTATTTCTTCACCTTTCCTTCTCTTCTCTGTTGCCTGCTGTGAATGTTTATTTTGTTTAGTTCTGGATTTGCAATAATTCAAATGCAAAAAAGGCATCAAGTACCAATTATCCATCTATAGAATATTGTTGAAATAGTTAATCTCTTATCACTGTTGTATCTATTGCGTGAATTCCCTGTCAGTTTCATCTGTTGCACGTGCTGAATAAAATACCAAGAAATAATTACAAGTTTCAGCTTTTTTTTTTCAAATTCCAGATTCTACATATACTTGATTAATTTGATTGCAATTCTCACTCCTGATCTCTGCAGAAGCGTTTTGCTTACCAAATCAAGCAATAAATCGTACTCCCCAATTCCATGATAAAAATAAATTGCTCTAATTTTGATTTTCAATATCCACAATAATGAGAATTATTGCTAAGATGACATATGGTGAAACAGGTTATTCATGGATTTCTTTTTGTGGCATCCTTTTTTCTTTCATACTAGTAGTCTATTTATTGTACCACATCATGCATTCATGGTGTGTCTTTTATTTCTAAGTGCGGGTCATTATCATGACAGATGGTAGACCTGAAATGACGTGTCAAAGAGATGCGCTTAAATGGAAAAGACTCACCCTCAGTACACACCTACTGCTTGGTAGCTCAAGTTGAACATTTTTAAGAGTACAAAAACCTTTGAATCATCTGTCAGTTGCCATTGTGAGTGGCGAAAGAGAATCAGAAATTCTAGTATCAACCTGACAGAGATTCTGTCACATCCTTATCATTGCAATACTGACCTTTGTCAATTACAATTTTGACAAACTTCGTACGAAATATAACTTCCTTTGAAAAATAAATCCCAACAAAATCAGTTGTAATTTTTTTATCAACAACTTAACAAATGAATTCTTAGAAATCTCTCATCGTGATAGGTAGAACATGATAACACAGCAGTTGTAATCAGTCCTCTCTCCTTGTGATTGGCGCTGACAAACATCTTATAATAATATGGCACAAATTAATAACATCATGAACCAATGACTTATCACATGATTTCTTACAAATCATACTTATTCACTTTCGGATCTACTGAATTTAATTTAAGACTTTTGACAACAAAAACAAAAGATAAGGATCACTTAGATACATTGCTCTTCTTTCACATGCACAGGAATATTATAACTTGACTAGTAGATGATAAAATAAACAAGTTAAGTAATGTTAATAAGCATTCATTCGATACATAGAAAAAACAAAAACATTAATCGAGTATTTCTTATCATTAATTAAATACTTAATTCTTAAAATTATATTAATGATTATCCTAATTCATGAGGTCAGTATATGTCTACGCTTGAATACTGTTTAATGATCATATGACTTTGAATGCCCAGGTTCAAAGGAGACTAACAAATGTTACACACACAGTTGGAGAAAATTTTAAATTTAGAAGCATGACAAATATATAATGACTGAAAATTAACAACTCTGGAAATGAAGAATGTGAAAAAAAAATGAAAGAAAAAAAACCCCGAATGAACACATGCAGGCAATTAAAAAACAAAAACATGATAGCATCATCCCTTAGCTGTAATGATGAAAAACAAAATGAGTAGCATAATGATATGTGATAATGATACTGGAAGGTGATTGGCTGACGACCTAGTTACCATAGCAACCGACGGTAAGTGCATTTCAGCGGCAATGAAGGTTGCCAAGACGACGTGTGATGTCAGAGTTGGACTGCTGCTAATTATCAACGATCCGATTTTCTCCGACTCTTTGCGACACGCTTCCAACTGAAGAAATCGGGAAAACATTATTAATCAACTAACGATGGTTTAATTAAAATAATCACCTGTAGAGGTGTGGCTGATCGCACCACTGGCACAACATGTATAATGAGATCACCCTCAATGCCAAGATAAGCGAATAAGTCACACTCAAGCACCATGATATGGTGATGAAGTATGCGTCGTATATCTGCAATGCTGACCGGAGAGGAGGTCAGTTGAGCTGCTTTCTGTATTGCCGTTTGGCTGTAGAGCACTCGGATCTCCCCAGCTGTGAGATCAAAATAGAGATTTAAAAAGTTGCTCTTCAGCTCTCCTCCTAAACTGACCACAAATAGGGCAACAAGCCCCGGGAGGCACAAATGGTTTGCATATAATTGATAAGGAATTGTTCGGACAAATCACGTTTGAACAACTCCAATTTTGCGAAAATGCATCTGTTGAATTGAGAGAATGTTTGATGTTTATTTTAGGAGCATGATTCTACTGACTGGTTAAGTGGCCTGCGGCCGAGCACTTTCCCAGGTAGTCCAGCAGCACCCCATCAGCCCATGCCGCACATTCGCTCGAGTACGTCTCTCCATTTATGCCACAAACGACTCCACTTGACTGACACCCAGACTGCAATTATAATCAGAAAATGTGAAAATTAGAAGAAACAATTTGAAATTTTGAAAAAATGTGAAACCCACCATGCAGTGCTCCCTGTAGGCCAGTTTTTGTCGATGTTGCATAAGAACGCATGCACTGGGGAAATCATGTGTGCCATTACAAACAGTGGAGTGTTTCTGTTTCCTGCATCCATTGTCTAAATGCGCTGAAATATATGAATAAATTAGCATAATTAGGTCAGTGACGTACTTCACTTACCACATTCATATTGACTGCAATCTTCAGATGTTATATCCAAACAAATTCTCCGTTTGGGAAGGCATCTGAAAGAGAGGGGCATTTAAGTATAAATCATGCGGTAGTTAATTTTAACTGACTTTTGCAATGGTTCACAAGGATTCGGCTGACATGGATGCTGATCATAGCACTGACCACTGGCTATCTGCAGGTCAGTTAGCCCAAGACACCTACGATTCAGGTCATAATTTAAGTATATATGATAATTAATCAAGCTCAGGACTGAATTCAAAGGATGTCATAATTGAGATACCTAATAAAGTAGTCAGAAATATAATGCAAGTATTTATAAATGCGTACTTAGCAACACAGGCATTGGGGTATGTGCGACCATTATGAGCACACACGGGAGCATACTGCCGATCGCAATTACATGGAAGACCTGAAACCATATTTAAGAAATAATATCAATAACTGGAGGGATGACTCGGTATCCCAACCTGTGTATATCTCAGTGGATGCGTGGTAGGGGCAGTGGCGTTGAGTGCAGGTCACCTCACCCTCGTAACAACTGCATTTATTGCATCCAACCAGGAATTTGCTCCCATGACCTGGATATAAAAAACCCACAAAACTAGAGAAGCAATTGGATTTAAATGCAGCAAAACGCACTGTGGATTCTGTTGTAGCTGACAACGCACGCTCTTTCTTCTTGGCATTCCATCTCTGAACACTTGTGCAGCATATTGTGATGTCCGCATTTGCACACACGATGGCACTGCAATTGGCGATCGGTGGCCTTCGGGAGCCGTACGTAGGACTTATGGGGAACCAAGTGACTCAAGACTTCCCCCATAGCGCAACCTAGCAGAATATTTTATGCATAATTATGAATTATTTTTATGTAAATAAGTTGTAAGTTACCAGATTTGCAGGTGTACAGAGGACATTTGCCAGGGTTGCGACATTTACGTCTGCTGACCATGCAGATCTGACTGGCTGAGCAAGGATTTGAACTGCATGGTTGAGTGACTTCATGGTGAACACTGATATGCTCACTGGGTACTACAGTCAAGAGAATGAACGTGAATATTCGTGATTGAACTATTAAATAATTATTTACTTAAGTACTTGGATAGTGAGATGCAGGGTAGAGTGCTATCATGTGGAGAGAGTCGCTGGCATATGTCAGCTGCAGTCAGTCCAAAAGGAAGACGGGCGTAGTCCAAACAGTCACCCAGAATGGACAAACAGTCAGACCTGACAAAAGGAATATCATGTTGGATTAGTGTATGTTGTCTAAATTAGAAAAGAAATCGAAATTTTCAAAAATTGCAAAAAGTTTCATTTTGGCGTTTGTGTAATTCTTTCAGCACCAAATTATTGTGTTTTACTCTCACCGACAAATCCATGTCGCGCGCACAGCCTGGTGACACGGTTTGATCTGCAGAGTGCACGCAATTGCTTTCCAAACCTCCGGATGACAGGTTCGAATATCTGGAAGTATTTTTCAATCACAACCAATATCATTCAATAGGAATAAAATGAGTGAAGTACCTCTGACTGGAATATCATAAGGAAGAATGAGCGGCAGAGATATCGCGCCCTGCGACCAAATTTGAGCGGTTTTCTTGGCCATGTCGTCAGCCTCTGGGTCACAGCGACGAAACATTTCAGTCGGGCGATAGTTGAAATTGGAGCAGAAGGAAAGATTGCTGCATCCCAGCTCACACGGCTCAGCAACTGATAACACAACTCATAATAAATATCACCACAATCACAGTAGATGCATAGGAATCATAGCGCACTCAAGTGCGTTATGAATCGCAATGATGGCAGCGTAATTCAAAATGCGTTGTGATTACACAATCATAACGTACCTTCCTCGAGGCAGCGATTCAAATCGCGTTCACGCGGATGATACGTGCATTCATCGTGAAAGCGCACGCTGGTCGTCCACCGACTGTACGTCTGAATTGAACCATTGTAATCTTGGGTGAACAGCAGCGTTCCACTTACTTTGACGCAGAGTTGGCGACACCCTGGCGTCACGGCTTTGGCGCAGCATTGCAGTTTGGCGCCGTCGACGCCTGTCATTTCGATGCGTCCGCCGTACGTGTATTCATGGCGGCGAATCGTGTTGGTGGAGGAGCGAAGGAAGCACTGCCACAGGGGCTCCTACGGGGGAGGGGGGGAGGTCAGTGTACTGGTCAGTACTGTATACAGTGCATGTATTGCTCAGTCACAACGCGATCAATTACTGGCTGAATACTCGCTAAAAATAAAAAAAAAAGACGGCTGACCATGGCGTTGGGCAGTCCGCAGTGCTCCGATATCATGTCCACGATGTCCTCCTCTCGCGTATGCACTTCTAGGGCTCTTCTGCATTTTCGCTGACACGTCAGATTATCCGAATGGTCACAGCACAACAGCCCTGTCAATCAATCATTCAATCAATGAATCATGAATCAATCAATCAATCATTTCGATATACGGACCTTCTCTTAGACTGGTCGGGGGGTTCAGTTCGGTGTAATTATGCACACATTGCGCAACACTCTGCTCGCACACGGATTCAATCATGCGCGACTGAGATGAAGTCGGAAGCGAATTCTGGATGAAAATTGCCCGACAAACCGCCGTGCACTGAGATGACCCGGACGGCCGACAACACACATCGCCAGCTGAGAAAAACCATCACAATGAAAAAAATCGATATCCGATCAAATCAAAATCGAAAATCATCCCAGCCTTAGTCGACAATTTAATTATCGGATATCGAAATAAACCACCCAGCAACCAGCCCTATTATACTGCCTTACGCATGCGCAGACCCCTAGATGACACTCGCGGGGAAGACAATAGCGCATGATTCACACCCCAAAGAAATCCGAACTTTTAACTGCGATTTTCAATCACACATCCCAAATATTTATTCTTCCCTCGCCAGATGTCGTCGCGATGTTCCCGCGCGCGGGAAATGCGGGCGTCTTTAATTTCCTTGACGTTCGCTGCGCAGTCATGCGCTATGACACAGCGGGATTGGCCCACTTAATCCAGATGATCTCCCTCGATCCTGCAGGATTCGCTCTATATCAGCACTGCTGTCAACTCCTGTGTTCATCGTACGCCTCTCGAGAAACATCCTTCTGATGTACAATCGCATATCATCCGCCGCGCGTAATTGCATGCAATAAAATCGTAATGATACGAGATTCGCGGCATTGATCTGTATTTGTAATGCAGTTCTTATCTCCACGCATTTGGTATAGGGAGCTCTACAATTCGGCCCGTGCTCCGCTCTAGAAGTGGAAAGCTGCTTGCTATGTTCCACGTGTAACACACTTATACACAACAAAGGCTTATCTTTCTTTATTTCTATTCTTTCTCGTAATAATTATCGTGAGGCTAATTATGACAGCGAGCGGTACATTCGCCATCTTAACAAGCAGTGATTACATATTTTTGCCTGATAAATTCCTTTTCTTCTCCTTGCATCTGTTCTATGGTGTTTTATGCTTTTATGTATCACTGCACCTGTACTCTTCGCAGCAGACGACTGTGTTTCACTGAGTGCAAAAGGGTCACACCCAAAAAACAATACATTGCATGCAACAGCGCAGATATTATACTAGTAACTGATATACCGTATATTACAACTACATTGCTACCCAGTACGTATGGTGCAATGACTTCGACATACAGATCATTCGAGGTACAGTGATATATAACTGAGAGCTCAAGGCGTAGTACACAAGCAACCAGTGTTACAGATGGAAATGAAAAATCTACCATAATTAAGTATCCGAGTTCAACAGACGTGTATTGCCCATTAGTTTAGGGGTGTTGAAATTAAACTTAAGATATCAATGTGAATTAATGATTGCAGATAAACACGAAAAAAAAACAAAAAAAACCCGAAGTTATTCACCTTCATATCGGTCGATGCAATCGAAGAACGATTGTTCGTCATTAATTCGACAATGTCCAAGATCATCTCTGGATTTGGCCTGTAATAGGATAAAGATAAGATGCAGATTAGATAATATTACGAGATATACGGGTATAGATATAGTTAGGAAGGAATTCTTCGATGATGTCCTAACCCCATGCCATTCGCTGTGATGCTTCTAACAGCGAGAGGTCGGAGAAATTTATTTTCATTCCTCGAATGTCAGGAAAAAGTGAAAAACAATCTCGGTGTCAGGTGACCTTCGCTGTTTTCATTGCAAATATCATGAATCGGGAAAACAATAAGTTCAGTGTATATTTATATAATATTTCATGGCCACCCACTATACGGGTCAAAGAACGGCCGGCTATTGAATATCAACGAAGGCGCCGGTTGACCGAGTCAATTTCAATTGCTGACCTCCTTAATTAGTGGACAACATAATTATATACATACTGCTTTTGTTAAGTTTTGTTTAGGAAGTTTTTCTTTTTGGGAATTCGCGATTTAAAAAAAAAAAAAAAAAAGAAAAGAAAAAAAAAAGGATTAAATTTAGTACTGAATCAATTACGTTAAAAACACGCATTTATTAGAGCCGGGCGGGTTGTGATATATTCCGGATGATCGGGTTTCGGAAATTCGGAATTTAATTTATCCGCTGACTAGGTTGTTGGGATTCCAGATCCATTTTTTTTCCCGATGGATTCGAGTCACAATTTTGAAGCTGCATAGCAGAACTGTACCAGAACTGTTGCTCAATTAATGGCGGCCATTCTTCCGATCGCTTCGGAAATTAAGGAATAAAAAAGGTTTCCGTAATAATTAAATTACTATAATATACTCGTCGAAGGTGAAAATTCAATTATTAGACAATCATAATGAATGTTTTGTTGATTAATCATTTGGTTGCCAATTAAATTCGAGGTAAATAGATCGTTATTTCTGTAGTTTTAATGGAATCGGCTCACAAGTCCGAATTCACAAGGGTTAATTAGGGTTAATTAAAGTAATTAGGGTTATGTTTAGTGACGAGCATTCGGCCGATTGACCCTACCCCTTATCAAAGGCGAAAAAGTGACAAATGAAATTAGAACCACTGAATGTATGCGCTCTTCGTGTCTCATTACTTTATTCCATGTAAATGATGTCAGGTAATTATAAATTCGCGTTATGACGAATAAGGTGTATATTTTGAGAATTTGACGCTACATCAGTCATGATCAGTGTTGATCTTTACGATTCCCTGCGTTGTTGCTGCAGCGAAAATGAATCGCCGCTCGCATGCCCAATAGATAGAATGTCTATACACTTACGACTGTCTCACGCCGAACAAGACACCAATTCCATAGACCACAACGTCCAATGGACCGATCATTATTATAATACTTGGTATTCATTACTATTCATGTTTGGATGATATCAATATTCCATTGAAATTTATAAAATTTAATGATTTAAGAGCGTGACTGTTGACAGAGTGCTGTACTGTCATTGAATGCAAAACACACCGACAGTGCCACAATGCATATTCTTATCTAATCTAAGCTGGCATCCGATTAGATGGCCATGTATATTACAAATCTGAGACAAAATCCGAATTCTTCAGCGCCATAAACATGTTTTAACAAGATGTCAAAACATTGAATGAAATAAATGTCGCGCATAAATTCTTCGGCTTAACATTTTTTTTTTCCGCAAACAATATTTTTGAATTCTATAACATATTTTATTGTCGGCATAATATAAAACGGATAGCGAGCGTTGGGATGCATAATAAATTAAATAATACGAGACATGAACTACATAATAATATGTTATCGTCGTGAGACATAAAACAATGGCACTGCACTTGTATACTATGCTAATTAGGTAATTAAGTGAGAAGAAATAAACGAACTCACCCTGCGGCAGGAGTTGGAACAGCGAGTTGCGAGCGCCATATCGCAGCATGATCGTCCTGACCAGTGGCTACTTCCGCTGCTGACCGCTGTAAACATACAAAACGCGAGCATCAACCACATTGCCAGCGGCCGGGATGTGTTCCAAGCGAGCATTGTCTTAATTTCACATTGTTGTTGTCAGGATGGAACATCCAGGTTACTTTCCCGCCAAAAATTGATTGTTTCCCGCCCTAAAAGCGAGAAAGAGCTCAGCGCGCAGAGATCAGAAGGACACGGGATCAATCCGAATTGATAACTTGCATTGTAAACAACAGCTTATCAATAAAATTGAAGAGGTTGGGTTTTCTTTATATTGAAAGTCCACTTGTGAGTTTCCAGCCGTGATTAACGACTCGATTCATTTATCACAATCTCTCTCGGGAGTTTTGACAGAATCAAGTACTTGCTCTCCAAAATCACAAAATAAGACTCATATTCCGTGCGGTAAGTAGTCGATATTACAGGAGAGTTAGTATTCCGATTTTTTCAAAGTCTCTTGTTGAACACGCATTGCGGAAAAGATAAAAGAAAATCCGAAACTGGAGATTTCGAGATAAATCCAAATCAAATATGGCGGCACATTATAGTCACGTGGGATCAACGGTATAATTTTCAGTTGCTTGTAAAAACAAGAACTAATCCAGAGATATGGGTTCACAAACAGATAAGTGTTATCAGCGCACAAACTGATATCTCCGAATAAAACAATAGTGGATATCAATCGTTTCTGGCAGAATGCACCTCATGGCAGAGGACTCCCCAGGCTGCAAATGAATAAAATCGCGCACCGCGGTCCTTCAAAATGGCTCGCTGCATCGGTCCTTGCGAAGTGCTTGATGCGCAAGTCATGTTGTTTATCGCGCAGAAATCTGTTTTATTTCACGATTTTTTCCCTCTTCTTCTCTTCCCTTCCAACAAGAATTGGGATATCGTTAGTAAAACCTTGTTAAACGGGCTAAAGACTGCAGAGAATGGCAGTAATCAGGATTGTTTTTTTCTCTCTCGATGTTTTCCTCCGTAAAAGAGTGAAGACATTTTGAGTCGATCGTAGCTTTCGCTAACTGGGCGAGATTCTTACCACGTGTTTTGACTCGGAAATCGTGCAAGTTTATTCACAAGAATTCTCAAGTTGAGAAAATAAATATGGTTAAACGCTTTTAGAGTGGACGCGAATAAACGTTGATGTTGAATGCGTTGATCGTTTCCATGCATTTAAAAACCTTTTAGTGGAATGTAGTTGTGTCAATACTGCTTTCAATGGCGCACGATGAATCGTCATCGATATGTCTCTTTCTTGTGTTTGTAATATGGTATTTTCTTCTTTTGTACGTGTATAACCATTCAATAGCGGCATTGAATTTTCGTACTCAATAGTCTATGGTACTAGTATATAGTGCTACGATTTTGGACACATTGAAGGGCGGAATAAACCGGGGTTTTTCACCTTAGTCCACAACACCTTCTCGGCGGTCGGTCGGTCGGTCCGGGCGTTTCTTTGCGGGGCATTCGGACTTTCGACCCCATCCATTCCAGCGGGCGGGCGGGCGATTTTATTCAAGGCACGCGGGAAGTGCGGACGGAAAAAATATAACTCCCGAGGTTCAACAGCGTGCAGCAATACGATGATTTTAATAGTTAATAGACGCACGTGCGTCGGCATTTTGTCGCCAGCAGAATCAAACAACATCAAACGACGAAATAACCCGCGTTTTTTCCCTTCAATTCAGCGCTCATAAATCGGAGTTGAGGCCACGGGAAACGGTGACAGTTGAGTAGAACGACATAATAGTCATTGATTGCTCTTCTGTTGCCCGGTGCTTCGTACAAAACGCTCCATCGCTTGTTACAGCAAACAACACCAAATTGATCGGTTGTTTCCGCGATTGGCTTTCCTTTGAAGATGCCGCCGGTGAGAATTGATTTGGAGTTATGCAAAAATTAATTCCGGCGCTATTTATTTTAAAAAGTGGTTTAAAGAAAAAAGAGAAAAGTAGATCGGCGTTATGTACATAAAAAATACGAGATCGATCACTCTCTCAGTACTTGGCAGTCAGTAGACTTATACTAACACAGTATACTTTGGCATACCCTCTATATGCTGGGTTACTGACCACGATGGCGTCGACATTAAGGGAGTCAATATTTGATGACCATTCGGAATATTTAAAATGTTGGAAGAACTCTCCAAATAAAAGTGCACTTCCTCAAGGGTTTGCTCTCTCAAAACTCAAAAGGTCTCCGGGTTGACATTGCAGTGACCCCTAGGGGTTAAAGTTCAACTTCTCGTAAAGGGATTAAACGTATTGATTTTCTTTTAAAGCAAACTCCATGGAAAGTTAGACACGAAACGTATGACATAAAACAAGGCGCTGTGTCATGCACGATGCGATGAGGATTAGTTAAGAAAACGAACGCTCATATTCATTACATGTACTTATGTATATATCAAGACATGGTGTCACGTGCTCACCCCGGATGAGCGAGTCTAGTACCCGGGAGACTGGTACTTAGGCAGTACATGTATTAGAACGTAATTGTCTGAGAGAATTGAGAATGTACTGAACTTTCCTCCTGCTAATCGAGTGGGCTATCGAACTGCATTACAATTTACAGTATTATACAGCAATATCACATTTATTGATTGCAAACTGTTGTTATAACCGACACATAATTATACACGAACACTGAATCTATTTTTTTTTTTTTTCAATTGTTTTAGATGAATTAATAAGACAGATCAGTGCAGCTTAAAATCATAACGCATCGTAGTGCGTTATGAGTACGTGATATTTGGATATTTATGGGTGCGTTATGAATTATGATCCTGTCCATCTGCGGTGCGTCACTCTTCAGCGCTATTAACGGTGGGGAGATTTACTCTCCTTTCTTCTTCTTTTCTGATGAGGTTACAAAGTGCCTGCAGGTTCAAATCACTCAAGTGATTGATTGAAAGGAGAAATGCGGCCTCCTCGTGAGCCCTCGCTGTACCACGCATCCCTGTGCCGCCAAACACTCGATGCGATGAGGAATGCCACTCACCGGCGGCAGGGGGCGCTGCACTCACACCACGTGTTTAATGTTTACATGTCATTACGCACAGAATCGCACTATAATCTTGATGATTTTCACAGCTATCTGGACGCTGGACGAGCCCAGTTTTATCTCTGATTTAGTTGGCATAATATTCGTTTTAATTTACCTTTTTGGGTGGAGAAGTGTAGCCAAATTTCAGCCAGCACCTTAAACAGAATACCCCATTGTGAATAAGCCAAGGGTTTTCAGCACTCCCCCCTCCCCTCCTCCTCACACGCAGAGGCAGGCATTTCGCCCGCTGAGCTGGCAGCGAGCTTTCTGCGCCTAATCTTCGCTATTAGCAACGATTGAAAAACACTTGCTGTTCCATCTGCTTTGCTCTCTCGCAGCCTAATCTTCAGCTCAATAATCTCTCGAGTCTCGTAAACCGCAAAGCGCTTCGAACGAAGCTGATCTTTGGACCGTTATGATAGAGTCAAGTATCAGCACGCTTTTGATGTGTTCTCATATCAATTGGTTCGTTATGATATCGCAAAGGACGTCTGTTGGTGGATGCTTCCCACGAATTCCGTTTCAACTGGAGATTTCCGATGTTAATAAGATTGACATCGACTGTGTCATTCAGAGTCATGTGAAATCGACTGGTAATTATGGACGATTAGCTCAAGGGCTAAATAACCACAACGCACAAAAGCGATGCTTCACTCGACTCAACCAACGATAATCACCATCCTTTGACATTGATTTGACAGAGGGGGGAAAACCCCACCACAGTTTAATATGGGAAAGGCTGTCGTATAATTACCCCTCCGTATAAAGATGGCATGACACCACGCACAGGGAGGTAATGCATTTCTCAGCCGAGAGATAATTATTAGAGGCAGCTTTTTTTACTCGTGTGTTGAGTATCAGTTTCAACTTGCTAAGAGGACATTATTGCAGAATTATTTATTTTAGGTGTGAATTGATGGTAATGGGAAGCGATGATGCATCATGGGAAAGAAATCGAAGGAGATTCTTTAGGGGGGGGGGGGAGAGGTTGGTTACTCACAATATAATGAAGAGGCGATGTTGAAGCTAATTAATTTTAACGCATGCGATGTAATTGAGATGAGGAAGAAGAGAGATATTTTTATTGATGCAAAATTAGACCCACCAGAAAACGTGTTGTTGACACAGTGCCATAGATTCACCTGGAAAAAAAAAGAAGAGGTTTTTTTTTTTTTTTTTTTTTTTTTTTTTTTTTCTTTTAACAAAAAATAGGCAAAACTCGTAAAAAAATCTTTCCACGGCCGCAGGATGGAGGTACAACCCGTCAAAGTAGCATATGGATTTCATTTTCTGACTGAAATTCCATCTTTCAGGTTCTGCAGCCTCTGACATCGAGTCTACATCGTAAATTTACGCAGCTGTATGTGACAGTAACCATGGCGACCGGGCGCCATAACAGCGCAAAGAGCGCGAAAGTTTATTTTTGTTTCCTTTCTACATTGTTGGTGTTTCTTTTGCTGCGAATGCGGGAGACACAGGGGGAGGGGGTTGCATCGTTTGTTGTCATTGTAAGGTTAGCCTCTGCCTACGTCATATCCGTTAGGCTCTTAAAGGTCAAGCATCATTGGCATGAAAACCCAATTTTAAATAACTGTACTGAGCGGAATGTTTAAATGTGTAAAATATGGTTATATAATCAAGAGTGTTGACAAGTATGATTACATCTGGGATAGATAACGACATAAAAATAAATATAAAAAATAAAGAGAAAAAAAGAGGAGAGGGAAAAATTGGCTTTAAAAATCCCATTCCTAACAGTTCAAGTAAGCTGATTTTATTGCTTTCAAAAACATGAATAGATCCTTAACGACCTGTCCTTGTCGAGGTCAAGGCAGATTTGTGCTCCCAGGACATCCAATAGGTTCGAAAATCCAATGAAAGATCGCTTTACCAGATCCCCGTCTTGTGGCGCCATCTATCTGCTGTGTAACATTTCAACGCCACTTTGACAAGACAGAACGAAACGCTCTGCCTGTCTCAATTTCCGTCAAAAATCAAGCAGACGCCAAAACGATTTCTTTGCAGTCGCAAACTTTTTCCGAGTCATATTTCACAACTAAAACAGTTGTTTAGATACTCCGCACTTGAGATAAAAGACTGAATCAGTGCTCGTGTTACGTGCCGGTGATTGCTACTGACATTAGGCATAAAACCGACTAAAACTATTTTCCTTTCTCTATTCCATTACAACTACTTGATTTGATGGAACAGGTGTTGTAGGTCTACTTAAGTGCTTTGTGTATTTGTTGTTGGTCGAAATGGTCGACTACTTCGCATGTTTCTCCCTCATGGGTTCATTCACAACACCCTCCATAACCCGTCACCTCATCCAGTACAAACTCTGAGTTGTGGAATTCATAATTTGTGGAGAACCTACCAAATGCTTAGGACACACGTGGGCCAGGTGCGACAGACGACGGACTTGTTCGGTTGTCTCAGTTCCATTGGGAACCTGTGGCAAAGGAGAACATATTATTATATTCAGATGCATAGTAAAAAGGATAAACAAATTAGGCCACACGTACTGACATATCTTTGCGTTTAAACCTTAAAATGATACAGAGCAATTCTCGGAAGAACTGAGTTAAATGAGATGCGCAGTAAAACACTTGTTATTCCATCTCCCATTAGACATACTCATAGAATTATGATATTGCACCATCATTTTTTTCCCAAAGCAAACAGGTGCATTATAATGAGAGAGTCTGGTATACGTGCCTAATAGCTGAGAAATGTTGACATCAAAGTTGTGCAGCACACATAATGGCACACGCCAATTGCGACAACTGCACGCAGCCCAGAGCCACAACTAACCATGTCATGTATTCAACAACACAGACAGCACCCGTATTACCACAGCTGAAAGAAAATCATTACCTAACAGATACGAGGTATGGTGAGTTCGACGTGATTTTTGAGAGGGAGAAAAACAAAGAGTAATGGCGAACAGGCAGTCTACTGGTGCAAGAGCCACTTTGTAAACAATCGCTCTTAATCGATGCTTAAGACGCCCAAAGACAGATGCAAGGAAGGAAAACCGACCCCGAGGCGTTCTCTGTGCAGGAAGCTTGTAATTTCTACGATATTGTGTGATTTACGGGTCGTTAAAAGTAAGAAGATCCCGTAAACGTTCATCAATTGCGCTTTACCCGTGTGCTTTCCTCTTTCTTTTCCGTATCATCGTTATACCATTGTTACCGGTATATACATCATCAATCATCGCTGTATTGGGCTTTTTTTTTCTCTCTTCGAGGGTATTTGAGACAAGATTCTTTCATCAGCGTTTCATGCCAGTGGAGGCATTGAATGAATGTTCTTCTGCTAGTTGGCGTTTGTGAAATATCACAGGTTATTCTAGTACAAGCCGCTGTGATTTATTCGTCAATATTGTACGTCTGAAGACCGAAGCGTGTTTTGCATTAATCATTATTTTGCTGGAGGGGAACTTACATTATAATAACAGAGGAACATGCGAGACGTGTGCACTACAGCAACAATGGCCGGAGAGGTTGGAAGAAATGCGTGGTAGATTGGTTGAATAAGGAGGAAGAGGAGGACAGTGAAAGAAAAGGAGAACTTAGAGGAAGCCGAGAACTAAAAGAATTATCATGGAAAATATAGAAAACCTTATTGAAACATGTACTAAAAAACTTTGAGTTACGCCTGAGTGGATTAAGAGGCATTGTACACAGAAAGCCCTCAACACCTTTCAGATCAGAGCACCTTCTCAATTGCTGAGCCATTAACCCCCCTCAAAAAAACCCTCTTCCATCTTCTACACAAACACTGTGTCTGGATTAAATGTTTGGATACTATACATCATGGAGCCTTTGAACTTGCTCTTGGCCATTTACGTTGGATGAGATGAAGGTGTTTATTCTGCTAAATATATGCTTCTACACCGACGGCAGGTGCTGCGATCACCTCGTGAATAAATATTTGGTCAAGCTTTAGCTTTTCTTTGCACTGTCAAGCAATTCATGGCCATTGTGTCTTGATGGACCTTCGGCATTAGGTGTTTTTGTGGAATGGATTTAGTGGATTGTTGTGTTTTATAGGAAAGAAAAAACGATGCAGTTTGGTCTTCAACGATTTCTCTCCATTCGCAAATGAGCAATGAGAAGCAATGCAAATGTGGGAACATTGACCTCTATAAGGGTCACAAGCCAAGACAAACATAAGCACCGGTCTTGCGTTGTAATCACATGTACGGTTTTAGCATTTAGATTGGACACCACATACAATTGTGATCATTGTTACAGATTATTCATACTTACCCAACTTACTAATACTACCGATTATACATTCAGGGCGCGCAATAACAGACTCCCTGTTGTGTTACTGATAATGCGATAATAACTGCATAAAATATCGATTCGATCTTTTCCCTATAGAGCTGTTCCTTCGCCTGAACTTCAGTTTAGTGCAATCGATAGTATAATTATTTAGCTTTAAATAACTCGATAATGGTCTCAACCGCATGGCACACCGTGAACATATATTTATCACAAACAGAGGTATTTTAAATTTAACAACTATACAATATCTTTGTGACCAATCGACGCGATATGAAGCAGCAAGTGAGCTACCATACGTTCGTCCTCTCAGGTGTAACTCGCCACTTCTGCTCCCCGGACTCAGGAAATCAAAGAATCAGGGGACAAGATTTTCATTTAGTTATAATTCAATATTCCCCTAATTCAAAAATCTAAGCCATCACACTATCAATTAATATGTTTCTTGTTCCAAGATTGACAAAAGGTGGACATGATACAATTCCACTAATAAGATTAAAATATCCTTTCAGCAACACACAATTCTAACCAAGTGAGGTGATAGTCCTTTGCATACCCACCCACTCTTACACACACGACAAACAGACTTCAAAGAAAGGGAAAAATCAACTTGTGAAATATCCTTGACAAGGTTCATCATTGTGATCTGAGTAAAAGAGAGAAGTGAGCTAAAAGCAAATAAACGTGTTGCGCCTTGCTTCATAAAACAACAATTCAATTTGTCTTTTGTCAGTGGAAAGTGAAAACGCTTTTAACATCATCTAGTCAACGCTCTCTTTGAGCTGGAAGTGACGCTTGATTACAGAGTTCTGAAGTGAAGTTATTGTAAAATTGATATTTTGTCAGGTGTGTCAGGAGATATATTGATTTAGTTTGAAGGGGTTTTAAGGTATTTGTATCAGCTGTTCCATCAACTACGTACACTCCCCTTACAATTGAATCAAATTAACAATTTCTAATTCATAAAATTATCCGATGTAAGCAGATACTTACTTATAAGCAGCCACGCGGGCTTTTGATCACACCTGATTTTGATCAGCTATAAGGTCAACCTGCCCGACTATGTAACACAGTTATATAGTATCGTGTGGGGGACCACCCCAGTCCTGGATTTCTTGTATCGAACCCCCAAAGTGAATTCATTGATACCTTTAGTAGAGAGCGATCCATCGACCTCACTTTCTAAACACCGTATTTCAACAGCTGCTTTGAAACCCTTCTACAATAAGCGAAGAACCACATCCACAAGTACTCAAGACATCTTTGCCAAATTTGGTAAACACCGGTGATGTAAGCCGTAAGAGCACCCATTCCATTAACAGAAGAGCTTTCTATTCAAGGAAAACTCGAATCTTTTACGTCAACAATCAGGTTGGAACAACACTGTATTTTCTTAAAGGAGTGGCCTCCTCGATCCCATACTCATACGTATTCAACGACTAATAGGCGAATTACTTTGTGATCGATCCGCGGTTCAAAGTCTTCCTCTGTTGTGTATGCAATGACAAACATCCCCTCCGCACGCCACTGAGCGAGCCAGAGTTAATCTGGACTGAGGCAGCTGGAGCTAAGAGCAGAACATTAACACTTAGCAGTGCATTCCCCATGCACAGGACCAGGACCAGGGATTCGCATTCAACTGTCGATGGATCCCAAGGGTTCTTCAACACCCCGTGCGACCATAGAGCACCCAGATTCCTACCCATGCATTCAGTAACGTGAAACCCGTCCTCATACAAAGCCATACAAATTACGTGTTACGTAGACGGAACCAAACACCTTCAAGACTGACTGTCAGCATAGAGTAACTGAATTACTTGCCATGCATGGAGATTCGGGCTGACTACATGTATGATCACTTTCTGTGCGGTATGATTAGACTACGACGAGGCATATATAGGCGCACTTTTGATATATGAATGAAGAATAGACTGTACATGCGAAACATGCTTCCACCGCTGCATGTGTGTATAAGTACAGCTGAAAATACGCCGCACTGGATGCTAAATGCAGAGATTTGAGAGGTCGAGGGAATCACTGATTTGGTCAATATTGCAGATGCTACATTCGGTGCGCCGATTTCTACGAAATTCCTCCAACACAGGCGCCAATTTCCCGCCAATTACTACAACAAATACGCCCGTGGCACGACCACCGTGCCTCGCGCTCCACTGGTGCCTCGTCTGCGAGTGACGCAGATGCGCAGCCGAGGAAAATCAACTTCCATCTTCTCCTTCCTCATGATAATGCTTTTCTTCTGTGAATCACTCGGTCAGTGAATCGATAAGTTAATCAAGCAGACAATTAAATTATACATTACATCAATTCGAGAAGCAACCGGTCGGTTAGTCAACCGAACAAATCATTATCCAATTAATAAATCAGTCGACATCAACAGCCCCACCCATTCAGCCCAAAAGAAGCAGTCAATAGGTGATCATTATCTAGATTGATATACGATAATTTTATGCAAGCGTTTAATAATTAACGAATTACCTGGAGGCAGGCGTCTGCGCACACGGATGGTCCTTCGATATCAGCACAGCAATGCGATGCATCTGCGACGAGAAATTACGTAATGAAACACATAGGTCATGCATGCAACATCATTCAAGTATGCACACTCACGCTTAAATCTGAATAATGCCTTAATTTGTGAGATCCAAACGCAATGTTCAATCCAATGCACCGTTGTACTTACTATATGTTCAACCGAAACCCAAGAGGCGGCTGTCTTAGGCGTTTTCCCACCTGACGCCCTTTCTCAATACCACCTCACGCACGATGAACTATAAGAGCCCTCTGTCACGAGACCAGGGATTACCCCCCCCCCCGCCCCCAACTCCATCGGTGTGACGCTCAGATCGCAGTCTCAGGGGTGATGCATCATCTCTGGTGCCAGAGGCGTGCTCTGGGACGCTCAGGTGTCTCTCCTCAGCTGTGTTCTCTCACGAGGTCTGTGAGTGACTTGTCTCTTTGTGTCTTTGAAACGGCGCAATACGCGTGTAAATTATGTAACTATATACACCGTGTACCATGTATACATGTTCACGGAATTGGTGGTTATATATAGGGGTTGCTTGGAAAGAGTGGCAGCCGTTATTGTGGCATTTATGTGGGTATTAGGCGGGGTTGTAACTTGTAAGCGATGTCCTCTGTGTATAGCCCATCAGCATTGTATCAATTTCGTTGCACGCGACGGAGCACTAGCAGGATACACTACTAAGAATTGCTGCCCATAAAGAAGGCTGTATTATCGGTGAGGGGTGGCAAAGGAGCATTATACATAATTGATGGTGCTTGTTATAGTAATGGTGTACTTCTGTACAAGTACATATCCAGTGTTTAGTTTCACACGAATCCGAAATACGAAACTAAACATGCGCCAGTTTACAACTTTACATCTTTTACATACATATTTGAATATATATATATAAAATGAGGAAAATAAATAAGGTTATGTTAACAGTTCCGGATGGGTGAGAAAGGATTAAATATTGAGAAAAGAAAAATAGGAAGCAAACCGACAAAACGCTACATACATCTTCGAGAGATGCTAGTATTTCAAAAAAGTGCAAACATTAGAAACGCTACTCGTATCTCTTAATAAAACCGACAGCTGGGGCGTTAGTTTATGTCATAAATTAACACTTACTTTGCGCTGGTATGAAACGCAGTAATCCAAATAGTATTATTAATCCAAACAGCATGGTGTGATATGACGCCAATCACATTGAATCATGTTGAAAGACTCGAAAACGGCGCGCTGCCACCGACGCTATTGCCGAGACAGAAATGCTCGGCGCGAGACTGATTTTCGATCACAAGCGGCTGTTCCATCAAACGCCCGCTGCTACCGAGGCGGTCACACACGAGGAAAAAAAAAGTCAAGATACCGTAATGGTTTTATTGTAAAGGCGGCACTCGGTGGTTGTGTGGCCTCAGGGTACATGCGGTATGAATAGGAAAGACATTCGGAGGTTGTACGATCTAATATTAGTTTTATAAATGGTCTCCTCCTTTTTTTCGTTCTAACAATTTCGCCTGCGGTTGTATTAGTCGGTAAACAATGGTATTCGCTTAAGCCCACTCAGGGGAAAGTATGTCTTATGATCACTAATGAGTGATATAAGAATATGAGTTTCCCTGTCTAATACTTTTATACTCGTAATAGGTATAATTGATAAGTTACTAGTATTGACAGCATTCTTATATAGCTTGTCATTTTACAATGCAGCTAATTAATATTAATACATTTAATTTGCATATTGTATTCTTTATTTCCCATTTGTCAAGTATCAAGATGCTTAAAATATGAAGATGAATAGGCTACCCCAAAGCCTATTGAGAAATATAAGCCCCCTCCCCCCTCGAGAGTATTCTTGCCAATGCAGAAACAAACTGGGGTTATAGCCGTATTACGTCATAGCTATCTTGCGCATGCGCCTGACCCGTCCACTCTCGCTGTTAAATCAAGCGTAAATGAACACTTTCTGGACTGTAGCAGTTACATCTGGCGTCGCGTCAATTCTTGAGGATAATTGAAACTTATCCAATGGCGGAAAATGCCGGAAATGTACGAAGATTGTCGAAGCCGGACGAGTGCCAACCAGAAAAAGAAGATCATTAATTCGCAAACAAAACAAAAGTTGATCGAAAGTAATCACTCATTTGCATGACCCAAAAGTTTGAAAAGCGGTAAAACTGACCATAATTTGACCATGGATGTGAATGCATCATTCGTGTTGGACACACCGAAGAGAAACCTGATTGCGCGCATGGGCCAATGAATTTAAAAGAAACTAATAATATAATATAATTAGGATATACTTGTATTAATTAATCTGAGCTCTTAATTATTAAACTAATTATGTCACCGCAAACCCACAGTAGATTCTACTCATTACTACAGCCTTGGGATTCGATCTCTCGATAACGTTATGATGCATCATTTCTCTCGCGGGTGTATTGAATGGTACCCTGTAGGCCGTTATGAATTTCTTGTTCAGTCCTTGCTTGTTAGTTGTTTGGTGAGAATGAATCTTAAGTGTGATTTCACCCAGATATCCCAATGCATGTAGATGTATCAGATATACAGTATAATCTCGATATGTCGAATTTCAAGGGACCTTCGAAATCACTTCTATAGCCTTCGAGATATAGTTTAGTCACATGAAAAAAAAAATAAAAAAAAAAGTCGAGTTGAGTTGAGTTTTCTCTTCGTTGCCACAAGTGTAGGCCTTGGTGCAGGTACCAAATGATGACCCAACACTGCCCACCGCTCACTAATAAGTATCGATCAAGGAAAGGTGGCTGACAACCCACGATCCGCCAAAGAAAGAGCAAGAAATTTCAGTCATTATGTGTTGAATGATATGCGCTGGAGTAATTATGATAATTAACGATTAAAGTTACAGAGTCACTTAATTGTGTCGAGAGTGTTACTTGGCTGTTTAGTTCAGATCAATTACCGAGTTGTGGTGTCTTAGTCATAATATGACTAAGGCACCACAACTCACTGGACGTCAAAACTTGATACTTGTGAAGTCGATATTCGAGAGAATATTAAGCTTCTCTCAAATATCGACTTCACAAGAGAAAAAAAAAAAAAAAAAAATTAATTGATTAAAAAATGCGGCGTTTGTACACTGAGATACGTGTATACTTTCATATAATCTATTAGGTATCCATGTCTCCCATTCCTGTACTTGCTTAATTGCTTATCAATCCATACACATTAAATTAGATTATCCTTTTTAATACTACACATTTGTATAGGTGGTTTCACACTATATATAATAGAGATAATTATTGCTCATTAATAAGTTACGAAATTAGGTTAGTTTTCAGTAACGTATTACCCAGTACATACCACATATGCATCAACGCACGATTTGACCCTCCATATATAATTGAGAAAACGGCATATTCAAGAAAAACACATGTTTATTAAAAACTAGACAATGACACAATCAATTTGACACTTTGAATAGACGTAATTATCAAATGGATTTAATGAGCTCAATAAATGATATGAAATGAACATCAACATTCAATAAGTACTATAGTTAATTTCCGCGCCTGCATTGCCTGGGCTATGACACTGGACTCTGTCCTTGATTACTGGGGTCTGGAAAACTTGAGAAGCTCAGAGAGAAGGTGCGCGAGTTACTGAAGCATGGGCATCCGGAGTTCGGACTTGAAATGGGGCCGCCTCTGTCTTATGGAAGGGCTC
>KB309823.1:74380-124380 GCA_000328365.1 Capitella teleta
ATATTTTTCGCTATTTTTCTTATTTTAACAAGCGATTTTCTAGGACACCTACCATGTTTCTCATCCTGAAACAGTAAAAAGGTCAGCCAGAGTGCACCACGCATGCGCTTTCGTTTCGTAAACAACAAAGATGTCCTTTTATGGCGAAGATGCTCTGCTCTGATTGGCTGAAATCGATAGCTTCACGAGGGGAACGGAACCAATCAGCCATCAGCCAAACCAAGCCATCAGCTGACGTTTGCCTCCTATACTTCGCAATGGAAGCCATTCTCCCATAGGCGCAATGCTAACCCCGATATTCGGAATGCATTATTTCCTTACGCTTGCATCCAGGCATGGTGTTTTTGGCACGGAATGCTATCAATTGGTGCTATGAGTCAATAGAACATCACTTAAAATTTAGTTCCCCATCCCTTTAAGTTTCTTTCTGGAATCGGCCCCAGTTTTCTTTGATTTCCGTGCACGGCGTTATGCACCACATCGTCTGGGATGGATGTTGTCGCTGTGCATGCATCGCGGTCTGACTGTACAATTATGTGCAATGTACAGTCATCGGTACCTAGTCATAATTTACGACTAGGTATTGAAAATATAACTAGCGAGAGAACACGAGTTTTCAGCAATTACATTTATTGATGATTTTAGATTTCACAACTGGAGCATGCGCAATCATCTGGTTCTCTGATGAAGAGTGAGGCGGATTCGTCTGGCAATGCCTGGTCGCCTTCGAAGCAGTTTGTTAGAAGAACGACTCGGTTGCGAAGTCTCGTTTCTTTGCAGCAGGTGCAGTTCTGGATATAAAGTGTTCGATTAACATTATACAGGAGGGAAGGAGCTGGTTGAGGCCGAGGAAATGTCATTCATGGCGCTGTATGTATTAGTTCGCAATCATGTCGTTCGATACACAATGGCCACCATTTGCATGGCTAAGGTAAGATGGAACGCTGATTTCAAACGTTTTAGGCTTTGAGCTCTTTGAAAATTGACACATGAATCGGAAATTGTAGCGTTAATTTATCACGATCACGATCAAGACAATTATAATATTAATTATGCATTTTACTGGAATAATTGAAGCATTCAAGCATATTGCAAATATGGAGTGAAGCAAACGCGCCCCTGGTTTGCATATTTTAATACTAGTGCGACATAATCATAAGCTCATGAATTCAATGCATTTGTGACCATCATGGCCCTAAACATTGAGGCCTATTTACTAATTTCAATAGTGAGGGCACTCTGGGAGCAAATCCCTCGAGAATTCGATCAGAGAAGGAGTGTCTCACCTTTTTAAATCCAGGGTACTGCACCACACTAGGGGAAACCCTGGACGTGCAGAACCCTTCGCATTTCTTCACGGTCACTTCACCAGTGCAGAAGATCCTTCGACGGCGTCCGTCCTCCAACTCAATCGTTTTGGGTGAGGAAAAAGTAACAGTGGAATGAAGCGTGTTGCATTCTTCTTGGCTGGTATCAGCTTTGGAAGTGGACAGCAAGAGCACCAAGCCGAACAGCAAGACGAGAAGGTCAGTGTCAATTGATGAAGCCATGGTCGGTGCTGCGGTTACCTGCAGTGGCGAAAGATCCAATCTATGAAAACATGTATCCCATTAGAAGCGACCAACACATAATATTATTATGAAATCGTAGCTAGACAATCCCAATTCTTCCGCGGCTGTCACTTTGAATACGTGGTGGGCAATTTCTATTGAGGTTCAGGTGCGTGTAAGAGATCTATAAAATGGCTTAAGCACTGGTGGGTATTATTGTGGTTGATGATTTGAAGTCAGCTATCGCAAACGCTGAGTAACGGGCACGATTCACAGGAAGCCTCTCAGTCACCCGTCAGTCAATCAAGTGACCCCCCCCATTCAGCCACGCCACCCCCGTTCGATCATCACCCCCACCCTACATGTAGTGTAGGCGGAGGTGACCATCTCAATTGTTCTCAGAGGGCATATTTGGACGAACAAAAAAAGGTCAATCGGAAGTCTTATGAATGACGGGATATGCTGACGTCATCATTCCCTGGATGGTTGGCCGATGATGTCAGATGCGTCTTTTTAAAGAAACCTCATAAGAGGCAAAACCTTTCAAATATATCCGCCAGGGGTTTCTCGTGCCGAGATAACGGATGGAAAGTCTTCTGATATATTTGAAAATGCACAGAAGCAAGGCGCTTTTGGGTCAATTTTTTCTTCTGACCTTTTTTGAGACGTAAATGGCTTGATCAGCAAAAACAGGATATCTCTGATGTGGCACTTATAGAACTAATAACGTTATAAGTATTTATACTTTATAATATCGCAGGTGCGTATGAAATATAAGTATATCAATAATAATAATAGTAATCATAAAATTTATTTATATTTTTTTGTACACATGTACATAAGTCTGTGATATTCGATGATCTGTTCACCTGTTAATGATTATCAATAAGGCATTTTCGAATCTAGTTTTACATATGTTTTCACTTAATTTCAATCAAAATTAGCTTGCACTTCTTTGATATTCCTGATTTCTTCTATCTAAAAACAATCCTATTTAAAATTTTCGGGCAAACCTCATAAACATTTCAAAGCTGGCTCGAAGGTGTGCTCGCGTCCGTGGGTGTGGTGCTATTGTACGCTTCTTTGTTTACAGCAAATCGCTTTATTTTTCCGAGGAGCGATTCATCATTGAATATTTACATCATGAAATACTAATATTTAGGACTTACTTACATAACATCTGTTTAATTAACAGCTTTGCGCTGCAATTATTTTGATTCCGCTGAATGTCAAAAAACGTTTTGGCAAATAATTATCGCTGTGAACAATGGCCGATAAAATTCATTGGTCTCCTTCTTTACAGCATCACACAGAATATCTGATACAAAGCTGGCAATTAGCACTGCAGCCGCGCAGTGATCAAAGGGGACCGACCTCTGCATGGCCGTTTGATCCTTGCTGTTCGACCTAACCAATCACATTTATTTATAACCAATTCCTACAACCCATTCAGGGCGCCACGGGTCGTGACCTATAGTCGTATCAGAGGTCAAAGACAACTCACCTCGGGCGTAATATTTGTTCTACTGCAGTGAATATCGCGGGTCGCCTGCTGCCATGTCACAATAAGGGCCTTTGACTTGCTCTGCGGTTTCCCCACTTTATTCCACGCCACCGATCCTTCTTCCCCTTTGTTTTATAATCACAAGATTCTCTTTGATCCCCTTTTAATCCCGCTATCTCCCTCACCTCCTTCGCTGTGGCGTGATATGATCTCCCAGGTGCCGACACGCGGCATTTGTAGAATCAACCGCGTCACGCCCACCGCTGTCTCCCTCCGCGCGAAGCACTCTTTTGCGTGAGTTGCATCGGTAAGACGCCGTGAAAATCCTGACACTCTTCCGGAGATGCTTCAAAACTAAAACTGGGGGCTTTACATCAAGACGACCGGCCTGCAGGAAAGGCTTAGTCAATAGAGCTAAATTTAGAGCATCAGCTTCTGTCAGGAATATCATAAAAAATTGTGCGATCATAAATTGTTATTCCCGATGCTTCGCGCAGTTAATTCTTTCGAGGGAAAAGAAAAAGAAACATGGAAAAGTGTTATATCCAAGTACCCATGATTGATGTTTACTGACACAATTAATTGAAATATCTTAAGTGTGTTTATATAGTTGCAATCAATGTTCGAATGGCCAGGGTATTGCATGTTTGGGCTATACAGAGGATATCGTATTCAAGTCCACCCTATACGCTAACTCGTCTACCCCAAACTCTTCACGCAAAGTCAGTGATTCCTAGCCCCTTCTCCTCACAATAGGTGAGAGCGGATCTCTTTTAACACATGACCATGCACCTGCGTTTCTCCAAAGTTTCCACCTTCCACATGCAGATATCTGCGTGTATGAGTTGAAGAGAGATTATAATTATGCCTAATTGTATTTAGAAGAAGAAAGTTATTTATTTATATAAAACTGATATTTACATAGATGTGATATGGAGGGCTGGACCACCGAAGCAGTATGTGCCCTCATGCATGTATGATGCATTGGCTCAAAACAAACTGTGGAACGTTGCCAACAGAACATTTGGAGAATGCATTGCGTGGACACGATACCTCGTTTTTTTATGAGTTAAACCACTTGTGCATATACTCATGAAATGCTCAAGAAAACCAAAGCGATTAATATAGTTTAACTGGAGAAACAATCGACAAGGGTAAAAATCGAAATGTTCCAATCTCAAAGTCAGAAGCTCGACGTCAGTCTCAAGAGGGGAGCTGAGCTACATTCTCACCCCCCCCCCACCCTAGAACTCATCACATCACCGACGCTGACTACGCAGCCCTCGATCAACATCACATCGTTAGGACATTGCCGAAATTTTGCCCTGCTCTCATGTTCAAGCTATCTAGCGACCGTCTCCCTCACAAGCTTTCCAAATATAAACCAGTGCTACATACCAACCCAAATAACACGCGGGACTTTGTTAGTGTGCCCCATATGTGACTCACCCGTGCCTTCGCCTTCTCGAACGTACATCCTTCATCTTCGGACTTAAAATTCTGAACTTCATTCCATCTGCATTTCATTCTCTTCCGGACATTTCATCTTTCAAAACATCTCTACGCAATTCACACTCTTACATGCCACTCGCGCACATTTCTTTCTAAAATAATTTGCACATTTTGATCTGTCAAGATATGACATCATTGAAATAATATTTTTTTTTTTATCTTCCCTCTCTTAGCCGATATCAAAGCTTTCTCAGCATTTATTCTACTGTCGCACATGCAGTAAATCCTTCTAAGGCATCCAGGACGATGTCCATCCATGGTAGATCCGGATTCTTCTGCTCGATGACTCATTTGGCCCGTGGTTGATACACTCTGTCCTGTTTGTGACCATAGGATCAACTCCACGCTCCAGAGGGCTTCTGGCTTCTGGATATAACTCTTCTGGAAGCCGTCAGCTTTCACCGAGTGTCGTTCTGTCTGGAGTCTGAAAGCTTTCGAGTAAAGAACTTGGATTATCATACCAGTCGATTCCATCGTATTTCAAATTGATATTGCCATGGGAGTACTTGAAAGAAGGCTTATCAACATTCACGGATTGACTGCGCAAGAATTCATTTTAATGTAAGATCGTGACGTACAGGCAAAAGGTTATACATGTAACGACAGTTTACTTTGTATGCACTGTACAGACTCAATTTTACGAACTTTTGAAAACGGTTTAGTTGTGTAGACGTTTCAGCAAGAGTAAAGCTCTTTTAAATTATTTATTTCCTTCGTACAATGGGATTCACAGGCTTCCGTTGTGCATGTCCACCTCTCGCGTCTACACATTCCGTACATCTTCGGCGCATGCTGTAGCAGAAAGGCAATCTCTGTGATGTATTGTCCTGAGATTAAATTCACTTCTATCACTAGGAGGGGAGTCTTGGAGATGTAGGATATTCCTTCCCACACCGTGATGCTGGCTCCATCCTATCTATCCTGCTCCTGGATGCAGCAATTCCTAATCCGTTCTCCCCAAATTCTCCACACGCCTTGAACTTATGATGCACCTACGCACTTCTATGCAAATTACAAAATATTTAGTGTCAGTCGTCAAGATCAATCCTATTGTAACGCACACATGACACCGTCAATTAAACGGAAAGTTATCTCATTGTGTTAAAGACCTCAGAGATCTTGAAAGTAATACCAATTTTTCCGTATTTTGGCGATGATTGGGTGGCGCTCCGGGATATTTTATTCTTGAGTGAACGGCTGAGAGTTCTGTACCAAAATTAGGCGTTCTTTGTAGATACAATAAATTGATTAATTATTTATTTGCGCCAAGTCTCGAAATTCTCAGGAGCAAACTCGCCGTCATAACATGCTTTGTCCGAAGGAAATATCATGCAAGTCACGGTCAAGAAAGTAGATCCGTTCGCAGCCAGCGAATCAGCCCCTGAGATTGTGCATAATTACGCCGTCAGATATGTGACACATTCACAGTCGGGGTGCGCATCATAAAGCGCTCGTATATAGGGCCGCCGGAAGGGACCCCAAGCAATGCCTCCGCATCGGAAGACCCCCTGTCCACTCACAAGTTCCTGTCATCAAGAAGGCAAGTCTGAACTATTTCATTCTGTCGTATTTTTAATTTTAAGAATAGAACGAAACGGTTAATTCCCTGAATCAACATATACTTTGTGTGTCGTTCTATTTTCTTTCTATTTTCTATTTCCTTTTTCCTCTTATTTTTTTTCTTCTTCTTTTCTTTATCCTTACTCTGGTCACCGAAGACTATGCAACTTTTAACACAGTCACAAGTGCACTAATATGATCCCTGAGACCTTTGCTAGCAGACACAGTAGAATATTCTTTTGTCTTCACTATTCAAGTTTTGAGCTTTGATTTACACCGTAATTTTTATTGTCAAAATGGCGTCAAAATACCAAATCAGATGAACTGACATGGTTTTGGGCGAAATAATACTCTCGCCGTCGTTATCAAATATGATATCCTTTCATATGATAATATCATTTCCCCCCTTCCCTCTCAACAATATGCCATAATTAACTATCCCTTTTCCTTTGAAGTCCCCCTTTCTTGTCTTTATTATGCCGATTTGCAAACATCACAAAGGTTCTGTTGATTTCTTCTATCGTCTCATGGGCATAACAGTACTGACCATAAAAGAATGGATTGAATGAGACATCTTTGTTTTTACATCTTTCGTAAGCATGAATACGATATTGTGGAGTAATTATCCTGAGAATCGTTGGTCGCTGTTGGAACCACCATGAATTTCGAGAAAGAATGGCGTTGTGCGGACGCTCCCAGTTGAGCCGGAGATATATTCTTTAATTGGTTGAGCAATTATTCCAGTCAACTTTATCCAATCACAGGCAAAGTTTCTATAATATTTAGCTTTTTGTGAAATACTATTGTATGCGTATTTGGGCTTACTTAGACCTAACGTTAACCAAAGTTACCCACGGAACGGAAAATAGGTTTGACTTACTTATAGCGCTTTTCGAGTAATGGATGTTTGACACACCGTAACAAAATGCAATGTACCCGTATCGGGAGCAACTCGGGAATTCGAAATGACTTCGACGCAAGGATCAAATCGACTTATGGAAGTCTGACATATTTTTTTGAGATTATACTGGATTCCTGCAATATAATTATTAAGGAAGCACGGAATTCCAGGTCCGGATTCGGCTCACCGGAATCTGGGTCTTTTCCCGGAGTCCCTGTTCTCATTTCGGGTTCTGGCAAATTTTGAATTCCGCTCATCCCTAAAAAAATTATCTTTGTTTACTAACATGATAAGTTTCTGGACTTCCTGGACTAGGCGAAATGTTAAACCAGGTTCATCCAAATAGTTTTAATCGGTTTAACATTTCAGTATAAATATGTAGGTGTGCCAACTAACTGCCTTGCCACCTAAAACGGTCGCTTTGTTTGAATTCGACCCGTTTCTACCTGCCTGAGAAGCCTGATTAGCGCGTCATCTGGATGAAGACGTGATCAAAGATGGCACCTTCGGGTAAATCATGCTTTTCTCCTCGGTTAATTTACCACGCACTGTCCTCTTTATGTATAACGTAAGGCTCCCTCAGTGGCCACATACAAGGCGACTATCGGCGAAGAACAACACCAGCCCACTAGCTCCTCGCTGCATCTGCCATCTCTTAGTATATACAGAGTGGGCCAAAAGTACAGAGTCTACTCCATGTTAAAGAGGACCTCTGATTGTTTTGAACTAGTAACGGATGATAGAGGATGCATTCCAAAAGACAAATACGCCTTTTGACTGACATATTTTTTAGACAATACGCTTGCTGTGGGCTAATTCCTAGATACATCGAATTTGAGAGGTTTAAAATATCGCTTTCTTCTCGCGCTCGATTTCATACCGTCGTGACGGCATAAAAGTATTTCTCCTATTGTTAACAACGGGAGCCGTCGAGTGAGCAGATTTTTCAGCAGTTCTCATAAAAGAAATCTCGCACTCATCTCGTTTCAAGCTATTCTGCCTGAGCGAGAAATTCATATTTTAATTGTTCTTGACTATCATTCACAGTTGACCAAATACTTCAAAAATGATCTCTCGTCACTCACAAAAGCCCATAGAATCGATCTAAAAAGGTTCCGAAATGAACAGAGGTCCTCTTTAAAGATTTCAATGCTTTTCAATAGCGCTGCGTATTTCTCAGAAAGTGCTACTAAAAACAGATTGCAGTGTAAAAGGCACACAACGATATATATAGGAGAAATATATACTTGGTGTGGTTAATCAAGCATGTCATGCTGCTATTCCTATCATTTCTATTCCAATTTCATCAACATTTATGCCGCGATATACCTCAATTGATAGAGTGCACTCATCATTTCGCAATATTTCCACTTTTGGCGGCAAACAGGGTCCCGGACAAGGCGGAGAGTTTGTATTGAAGCGCCATACAAAAGATTTTAACTGCTCGTTCAGGATCGAACTCATCTGATTTAGCTCACCAAATAATATCATTGTGACCACCCACCACTCGCATTCAAATGTTCTTCCCTCATTCAAAATGAACGCTTTCTTTGATGTCTTTGCATAAATAGGCGCAGAATAACGCAGTCAATCCATACCAGGTAGATAGTTTTTAGAATAATTGATACATTTTAGCCAATTTTATAGTTTTGTTTTTAGCATGGAGTAGATTGACTACTTTTGGCCCACTCTGTATTAAGATAATTATACAGGTAATAAAGCTATTTAATTTAGAGAGAGATAATGATTTATTTTGGCACAATAATTAACTGGATATATAAATACAATTAAGACCAAAGCCTTGGAAACCAGTGAAAGGCAATTCGAGAATGCCGCTTAATTCACTGGCCACCAGAGGGAAAAAATGCTGCAAGAAAAATTTAGAATAAGGCTGAATTAAATTTAAACACATGCAACAAGAAAAGAAAAAAGAAAAAGGATATAAATACATGCAATTAAAAGAGGGACAAAAAAAAAACAAAAAAAACAAAAAAAAAAAACAAGCAAGAGTGAATATTTACAGATTTGAGTGTATTAAGGTCTGGTGCAAATGTAACAAATTTGATTTAAACAGACTCTTGAGTAATGTGATATCAGAAATTCTTTTGAATAATTCGAGAAGTCATTCAAAGAATGTAAAAAAAAATTTATCAAAAATGCAAGGTGGTTGGGTGTTAACAGTTACATAATATGATCATTTACGTGATTTTGATCACGATGATCACATAGCTCTCGTACTATTATTCTGTTTGAGAGCGCTATTGTTGTGAGAGTAGCACTAATGTTTATATCGTAAAATCAAAACAAAACAGAGAGTTGCATTGAAACGCCACACAGCAGATGACATGCCATATAATACTCGTTCAGGGGCTTATCTGATTCAGCTCTCTTCACAATCACACACCACTCGCGTTTAAAAGTTCCTCCCTCACACAAAAATGACTTTCGATTTTGATTTGATTCTATTTGATTTTGTTTTTGTTTTCAGCATAAAGTAGATTGCTTTTGACCCACTCTGTATATACTTTTTTGACCAATTCCTTGACCATGCTTTTATCTCATGTCCATTTCAGCGTCCATGAGGCTCAATGTGCTCCACGTCGTCGTTCTGCTCCTGCTAATGGACGCTTCAGGTTCCCAGTCAATCGCACCGAGCGACTCGAGAGAGACGTGTCGGTTGAGACGCATCATATATCGAATAGACTACGAGGGCTGTGTACCAAGACGCCTGTTGTCGTTTGCCTGCCAGGGTCAATGCCACTCGTACGCTCAGCTGTCGGGCACGGAAGGCGTCCGATTAGAGCGACAGTGCAGTTGCTGTCAGGAGACTAGGTCCGTGACCAGGCAGGTCACCATCCGTTGTCTGGATCCCGATGATCCTGGAGCAGGACCAACTAGGAGCATGGTCATGAGGGTCATGTTACCTACGAGGTGTATGTGCAGACCCTGCTCAGCGGGTGTCGGTGTGGAGCCGATGGAGCTGGCTGGCATGGGCGACAAAAGAACGCTGTGGGGAGGACTGGTTTAGTGGCATCGAATAAAGTGTTGTCGCGTGTTCGTGTATGTTCAGTGCTTATTTCAATAATACATTTTTTTTTGTACAATACAATATACAAAAAAAGAAAAGAAGAAGAAATTGTAGGCATTTTAAATGATAGGATTAGAAGACATGTGTGGAGATTGAATGAAACGAAGATTTCTATTGCAAAGCTGTTGTTTAAAGGGGATATCTTCACATATTGGAGGAAGAAGATTGCCAGGTGTTTTATATGGGAGGTTCAATAAGGATTTGTGCCAGGAGCCAAGCTGCTGTGCTTCGTATAATTGACATGCAAAACGTTTTGAACAACTTCTAAACACTATCAACATGGGTATTCCCCAAATTAGCTTTAACCGTGTTCACTTTTGTCATAAAATCATTGGACATGCGCTTCACTAATTCGCAATGCCTAACATCCCTAATATATTTCCCCAGATACTTATAGCCTATACGTTTTTGAAGTGTTCAAGCATACCTATACAAGCAAACGAAACGTACGAAGCCTTAAAATCCCATTGTTTCAACAAAACAACTTTTTAGCACATTCCCACTCTGCTTGATCACGCCACCAGAGACTTCATGGAAGACGATGCAGTCGCAGCATGGTTTCGCCATGTTTGTCTCCAATCGAGCATCCTTGGGACCAACTAAAGACAGCAATCTCTTACCGCCTCCCCCATCCTGCAATCACCCCAAAAATGGTTGCAGTCGCTCGCGAAGAATTGGAGAACATCTAAACTGGAATCTTTCAGTTGACTTTCTCAGTCAGACCAGCTGGTTTCCCAGAAGGCCGGGTGCTAAGGGTGTCCGCTTCTGAAGAGCTCACAGAGGTCACGTGTTTGAGATCTGCTTAGATTGATCATGGCAACCAAGTACAAATGTAGATTACTTAAGAGAGGGTAAAATTTGACATCGGCATCATTAATAGGTTGAAAATCACGCTTTCAACTTTTTTACCTTTCGCTGTGGAACACGCGCGAAAGGTTAAATCCTGACCTTTGACCTTGCGCAGGTGGTGCAGGAGCACTATATTCTCTGATTCGGTCTAATATTTAACTCATAATTAACCGGATAATTTAATTGATCGTCAAAGGCAGTCATCATACGTCCGCTATAAAGAGAGTAAACTGAAAGGGGTGATGGTCAAGTTTATTGTAATCTGTGAACCGCAGCCATAACGCATACAGCAGATGATCAACATGAATTACGACCAATCATAACGCTCCGTTCGTCGTCCATCTCAGTCATCATAACGTTCGTTTTTTATTATTCGATCGAAGTTCCAATTTGAACCCATTCTCCGAAGTAGAGATTGATGGTTTGATGATCGAGAAAACATGCATTCCAATTGCAATCCTCATTTTGAGCAATGGATTGGAATTTTGTCGATACTTTTTGCGATGGCGCTTCGTCATACAGATGTTCAGGCGTTTCGGAAAGGCGGAGGGGGGGGGGGGCTCATCTTCCATTTCGCTGACCTCATCGCCATGCAGGTGGCAGGTAAGCACTGGCTTCAGCTGTATACTACCTGCCTCGTCTGCGCCTGCTAGTCAGCTCCCACATCTTTTGCTAAGAGCTCCCTCAGGTTGTTGTCGATCACACTGAAATCAATAACAACAAAGGTTCAATGCAAGCATCTCACACACAACCACATGACCCAGTTGACTGGCGCTTAGCAAATGCCACCTTCTGCTTTTCGTGTGTCCTTGTAATCAGACACCGCTTGGCGGATGCTGGCCTTCTGGGTCTGCTGCTCTGTAACAAATGTGCCTCCGGATCTTCACCAGTGATCGGAGGGAGAACGTTCTCTTCCTCCTTCCCTTCTTCTATCTATAAAAGAAACAACATAATAAGCATTCAAAAGTTATACAAGATAAACATATCAGAGAGAAACATTAGTGCAAAAGTAATTTAAAGAAATTTATTTATAAACTAAGATAAACTGTTTATGGATCTCTTTGATGGATTACATGAAAGTTACAAACACATACAGCTGCCAGTGATAACAGCAGGTTGGTAGACACGATATATACGATATTATTACACATTACATATTATTTATTGATTAATTGTATTCGTTACATCAATTAATTTAGGTATGGGTCACATCAACTAGTGCCAGGGGCTACAGTATACTAGGTCTCCATGATTGTTATCGGATGAAACATAAGTTATATATAATGTTTATTCATCGAAATACATATTCGGGTATGATTTATGTATTTCATTTAGGGAAAAAAAAAGAACAGAAAGAACAAAAGAATAATAATTCAACAAGTAGAATAAAATAAAAAGAAGACTATGTTAATTACAACAAAGTTCTTCGAGAAACATAGTAAATTCACAAGTTGTCCAACCGTTATTAATTAATCCGTTGCAATCTCGCAAACGGATTAAATCTCGGATGACGCCACCAAGACTTAGCATGGCGTCATCTACAAAAAAATAATTGCCGCGTTCTTGCGGTAAAATTATACTCGGGGATCCGAAACTTTGGTATCCCGAGCTTTGAACACAAACAAGAAACATTGAAACTAAAAACAGATAGGCTTCCTGACAAAACAGAGGAAAGACAGGAACAAGTAAATATATTAACGCTTTTAACAATGCCCTGTAAAAATTTAGCAAATCGGTTCAAAATCTGATTAATGAAAGGACCATCTTGACAGAGAATATGAATGAGAATAACTATTCTTGGCCGCGTTTTAATCAGCATCTCAGTTGGTCTATTGGTTAGAATCGCACCATGGCCGGAGTTTCTTTCCCCGACTGGGAGATTATTTTGTTCAGTGGGTCGGTCACTCCGTTTACCTTCAGAATGGATTTTCATTGTTTATCTGGCAGATAAATTATTATACTCCATAAACAATATATCATTTCTCTCTCATTACATTTACACGACGGATTCAAGAGGATAAAACTCAGCAAGCAGATGGGATTGCATTACGAAACCGTTGAACCAAAAGGACAGTCAGTGGGAAATTATGGCAACAAAACTCTTGTAGAGACAGAAGCTATCATGAGTAGACGGAAGAAATACTGCAGGGAACCCTACCAAGAACATCAATGGGGTTAAGGGCGAAACCCAGAACCAAAAACCACAAAGCACGAGGGAGAGGCTTCTCCGAAACTTCTGAGGAATGACAAAGTGCCTGGAATATATGACAGCCCAATAGTGTTATTTAAAACCAGCGGAATAATTCCTTGTACTTGAACTTTATAATCACCTTGTATTATTCTCTCCGTGGTTTCAAACCAATCATCCGTAATGACGCGGGTGATTGCAAGCATATATTTCACAAAGTGACTTCAACTTTAATCAATCCAATGCTTTATAATTATACTATAAACAGAGGAAGTCGTCAATTTGTTACAAAACTTGTCCAAAGCATGGCTCTGAAATTATTACCATCCGATGTTGATATATCAATCATTGCTATTCTTCAATTTGCCTCACTCTTTATATTCTGTATAGATTTATGAGCACATCAACACATTGACAAGGGGGGACAATCTCAGGAAGATTTATTGAATCACTCGTGAGTGAAGAGCTCGTGGAGACCAGCCCAGATCTCTTCAAATGAAGGTTGGATCTGATTAGGATCGACGACGAAGCTGCTACCACGGAGTTCGGGGAGGTAGGTGTAGAGAATTCCAACATCTCCGTACATGTAGTCAATTGTATTACCAGAGGCAGCGTCTGAAGCAAAAATCTTGTATACACAGACATTGAGGTTGGCCGGACTAACAAAGGGTGGTGCACATTGGCCCGTACGCCCAATTCGTGTTATGTGTCGCCATGGTCGCTTGAGCCATCTTGGTGCAAAGTTCGAACTGAAATAAAAGTGAAACACCTGATAACCTGAAGGAGAGGTTCACTTACCTGGACGTCATGGTCTGGAGAAACCACACAGGTGCCGCTCAGGGCATGGCCATAGTTCATCAGCCAGTACCGACCGTAGGTGTGCATGGAAATGCCAGCAAAGATGTTCTGTCCACTGTTCATGATGCGGTGCATCTCGTCCTGTTGGGCCTTCACTTCGGGTTCAGAGGCTGGACCAGCTCCGTGGAAAGTATCAGAGCATGGTAATGTGCTGGTACCACTTGCTGTGTGAAATTGAATGTTTGCATGCATTTGCATTTGATACTATATTGAGCGGAGGTCATACTTCCGTGTTCAAAATCGAAATTTCTGTTGAGATCAGTGCCAAGGCAGGTCGATCCTGGGTTGACGGAGCGATTCTTCCTCCACATTCTCTCCTGGAATTGATCAATTTCATCATTTCAGCTTTGATTTCATACTTTTTCCCTCACGTTGCTATGGGTGAATTTGTATCCATCAGGGTTGACAATAGGCAGGATGTAGAAGTCATATTTGTCCATTGCATCCGTAGCACTGGAATCAGTTCCATAGTTGTCAATAAGCTGTGGACGAAATGGAAATATATGTATTGGTTTACTTTTTTACACTCTCACATTTTGGAGGATCTTCATCATTGTAGCCGTGGCCAACCATTCTCTGGCGTGGATTGTGGAATCAATCCAGACTGCGTCTCTGCTCTCGCCATCTTTTGAGATCTGAATACCACATTAAATTACATCATCGAATTGGACACCAAGACCTACATGCATCACGATCAGGTCTTCTCCTTCCACACTCTGACCAATAGCATAGGTCGCACACGTGAAACCAGCTGGACAACGATCAGCAAGATCATACACCTCTGCCATAATCTGCACGAAATTGACACGGATTAAATCAGATCAAGGTCATCATATAACATCCATACAGTTTCATAGTCATTGAAATCATCATATTCGAAATATGGGGTAGGGACCCTGCTCTTCAACCTCGCTTGCTCCTCATCAATTTCCCTATTGGCAAAATATATAAAATCTCTGTTGATGTGGTCATGGTCAAGCTCACTGTTGAATGGTTTCACTGAGGACCTTGTAGTCAAACACGCTTCCGACAGCTTCTAGTGATTCTGGACTCAGGAAGAGGTGAACGGGTTCCCCGACCGAAGAAGGTTCTTCCCAGAAATCAAGCTGTGAGGGAATTCTGTCCATGAGTAAATATTTGGCGAGGGGCTCTGTAACTCACCGAGGTCTCGCCATTCCATGCTCCCAAAGTATGAAGAGCTCTCACGTCGGAGGGAATAATTTCAACCAGCTTATAGCTGAAATGAAGAGGCGATTAATGCAAGTGGAATCCATTGCGCAAGAATCTGGTTTGCTGCTGGGAACTGGTTCGAACATGAACGACATTTTGCAGCAGGTGCACGGACAAATAATTATAAACGTTTTCGGCTGACAGAGCAATTTCCTGTTCGAGTTTCTTTTTCTTTTTTTCTTTTTTTTTTCTGATGTTGTTTTAATCAGAAGCAGAATAGGAATATACGAGAGAAATAATAACACTTCTGGACAACGTCTAATACAACATAACACAGAGTGAAACACATGCGGCCATTTTTTCTCTTAGATTTCCAAACACCGCCTTAACCGGAGTGTATTTTCCAATAACGCAATTTCTTGTATTTCACCGATGTTTCCAGATGTATGGCATGTCACAGCATGGAAGCCGACAGCGAGATAGACCTTAGTGGTGCTGAGATGAAATATTTTACAGTGTAGTTAGTTCTTAGTTTGATATTTGAAGTTAATTGTATAATGTCAAATTACACCACATCATGCCTATCATCATGACCTGACCTACTTATGCAGATTACGCGGCCATCCTCGCTGATAAAATAAATAAATAAATAAATAAATAAATAAATAAATAAATAAATAAATAAATAAATAAATAAATAAATAAATAAATAAATAAATAAATAAATAAATAAATAAATAAATAAATAAATAAATAAATAAATAAATAAATAAATAAATAAATAAATATATAAATATATAAATATATAAATATATAAATATATAAATATATAAATAAATAAATAACGTATTACCGGGTTCGTCTTTCTGCGCAAACATCCGTTTTTGAGGAAGCCCATTCCACCGGAATTATATCAATCATTGGCAAATGAAGGAATGATATCGCATTGAGCAACCGTCACAGAAACTTGAATCAGAACGTTCCAAAATATCGCAATATCGACCAAAGGAGAAATCACTATTAATTGCCTGGATGTTCCTCCCATTGCGTTATGTACGTCTTCAAATCTTACATCTCCTTTGGTTTTGTTATTGAAATTCTGTTCTGTTGTTCATCCTCCATCCTTCATTCGCATATCTTTGGTTGATTTCAGAACAACACTAATCTGTGTCCAAACATACATGAAATTGGGCCGTATGACGTCAATGTATTTCTACTGGAGCATTGTCTATGATATGCATATTTAATGAGCACACGTTCTGTTGAGGTACCACTCAAGGCTACTCAAAATTCATAGCTTCTCCAGTTTAGTGTCTACAGCAGTATTGTCCATCTCATTACACTGCAATCAATCAACTCACCCGTCGTATCTCTTGTATTTGGCCGAAGCCAAGGCGCACAGACCGAGCAGAAATAGAATCGACCTCATCTTGTAAATTCACCTGCACAGGTGTTGCAGAGATTCAACTCAATTGGCTTTTTAACCAAATCTTGTATCGTGGGAATTTTTGCCGATGCTGCATTAACTACTTTCAACTTGAGAAATCTTGTGATAAGCGTGTGAACTATATATACTGTTCATGATAAATATATAAATATTAGCATAAGTTTGGATCAATATGTAGGGTGGCTTTATTCTGAATACTCGAATACTTAGTAATGATTATGTTGTAATTATTTCGTCGCAGTTATGCCGCGTCAAGCAGCTGTTTCATCTTGATTGTCAAATGGAAAGTTTACGACTGGGATTAGCCAACGAGTGTGGTTCGATGATGATTATGCACGTTTGATCGTTTGAATTCTTCAATTCTCAGGAATCATTCACAGACATAAATATTTATTGTGCTGAATATAAAACAAAGAGTAAGCTGTAAAATAAAGTTATCTTAGGAGACTGACGCATGCACACCAGAAACATTCAAAAGTAGTGGGTGCTCATAGCTCAGCGTACATTATAAACCTCGATCGGTATTTAATTTACACCAATGAACTCACTAATAAAATAATTGACATTCTTCACAAATTAGCAAACGAGTCATTGGTTTGCACTGTCAAAATTATCTATAAAGACAAAAAAAAATAATAATAAATAGATAGGTAGATAATTAAACCATTATTCAGGTTTTCGTTTAAGTCTTGATTGAAGATTTGCATGAATTTGCGATTTCTTTGGCATGCTTTCTCGGATTTCCGCGGAGATTCATCTCAGTCACATGCACATAAATCGTAAATTCAAAATAAACCTTTTGATTGTACAAACATTTATTTCTTCTAATATATGCACATAATACGGCAATAATTCGTGCAGATACTGATATTTTCTTATTGAAGCTTCCGCTACCATGGTGTCTTTGGTCTATTTACCAACCACTCAGCTACTTTCGGGTGACTACTAACCCGCTGCTTCCACGCCTTCAACTTAGGAAAGTCGTCCCAAGGTGTAAACATCCCAAAAACCTCCATGGGCCAAGAAGTTCCGTGCAGGAAACTGAGATCAGCCCACGTAATCTGAAGAAAAAGTTCATTTGATTAAAAGAGATTGGATCGATCGAAAACGGTTCATGTGTTCAGTAAGTAATTTCAGTGACACAGCATGAGTTTGAGGGTGTGATGTCATAGCAACCTACGTTATTTCCGCAGAACCAGCCGTCGCCACCTTCGTTCTGAATTAACATTTCTTCCATTTTAGCCAGATACTTTGTTTGTATCTCCTCCTCAAATGTCTTCTTCAAAGCAGCCTGAAACAAAAACCAACCCCTCTACGGTATAAAGATTGAAATATATTATACATGTATATAACCCAAATTTTGAACCGTATTATTCGAAATAACTGCTGCATGTGCTTTCTGTTATTTCTTGTATCATGAGAATAATATAATAAATCGTTACTCATAATGCATCTGACAGCTTAATAGAGACACTTATCCACACAACATTGAGATACTTTCTTCTGTCGCACGCAATGAGTATCAGAACAAAAGTGTCATATTAAGTTTTGCTCCATCTGTGGAGTTAATTTCATTATTGCATAAAAGCTCTCCTGGGTGGCCATGTGGTAAAAGCACTCAAGAAAATATGCAATTCTCACAGCGACTGGTACAAGGCAAAAAGAAAACAGGCAGCGCCGAGTAAATTAAATACATTATTTTCATTGTTTTTGTGTTTGCACTGCAATCATGAGGAGAGTCCCACCTTTTTGATTGGATCCTGTTCTCGAGCAAATTTGACGAGGGGTAAATTGAAATCCTCTTGGCAATCCACAAACATGTCAATTCTCAAATTCTCTTCGTTCGTTTTGCCAGCTAAACCTGTTCAAAATGGATGAAGTGATGAATTAATGTATCGAGATTCGCCCACTTAATTACCATGCTTCTTTGCCAGATATCGAGCAATGGGGTAGCTTTGCGCCAACTTCTGCTTCCCGTCGATCACTAAAACAGGCATCTGTCCAAATGGCATGTCTGTAATGGACAGTTTATGGTGGATGGAGTGACCTGTCAATTTGATCTATAGACTGACGCAACAATTTATCATACATGTTATTATTACTTTATTGAATATGGTGACACTTTATTCGATTGTGTTTGTTCAGTATAACACAAATAACTGTTGTATATATAGTTACTGTGTATAATTGTATCCCCTTGTTATCTGCCCTGAAACTACTATAATTGGTTACTATAATTGTGCTATGTTTTGTGTGGTTTATAATTATCGTAGTTTAACCTTGAAACTTGTTCCTTCTTTTTTTTGTTCTCAGTATGGGTTGAGACGTCCATAAATAAATCAACGTTGAACATGAGTCAAAGATCCCATCGGTTCAATTACTTATACGTCAATACCAATGCCAGTATGCTTATCACCCATTGCTGCACATAAGGTGCGTAACTGCTGACCTAAGCCTTAAATTCACCTTTTCGTTTACCCTCAGATTGACAGAGCCAATGACGTCACTCTTATAACGCCCACCTTTTTTCAACTCCGGCCAGTCTTCCCTCTTCACACGAACATCCTCGTATTCTACTCCCGCCACAACCATAATCAACCTAGCGTATTCCGCCCTCCCTCGGCTGTCAAAGTAGTACAACCGATACTTTGCCATGCTGTCTGGGTGGCGATCTTCCGCAGAATAACATGGACAGCGCAGATCTTGGCAACAATATAGCCCGGTTTTCTAACCTCACTGGATTGACATCAATGCAGGTGCATTCATGATTAACTGGCGGTTGGTATTAAGCGGGTAATACTAATATACCTTGTGATATACAGGCTTAATTCATTCTGATCAATGTTCATGCAATCTTAAGCATGGCGTTAATTTATTCCCACATATATTTTTGATGACGTATCACCCGGAAGGCTAGGAGAGCTACCTATGTCACCAATTGATTCCCCTTTGGGGAACTGGTTCGGATCCAATGGCTCATATATACCCTCATGTTAACCGCGGCATGCCACAGTACACAATGTCAAGTCGTAATATTGGCTTCCACCGAGAAGGATCATGAAAGCTAAACTTAGATTGTATTCGAGCATCTATTAAATATTCGCTAATATAAAATGAAAGTATCAATTATTACAACCGTGCGATTGCGCAGATTCAGATACCAATATAGTCCAAAATGTTCATCTCCAAGCTACTTCTACTAAGCACCGATTCTAGCTCCTAAGCTTAATTCCCAATCGAGGACTTAATCCCAGATGGCATGTGATTCCCGGCACGCGACTGCTTATCGTCCATTAGACTTGGCCGCCCGAAGCATTGCGTTTCAGGGAAACGGGGCACGTGTGACGGCCACAAAGAGACGAAGAAGAATTCTTCCGCGACGTTTATCGCAACTCATTTCGCCCCCACTTGATTGGATACTTGACTCCGACACCACCTGTGCGCATGCCCGTTTTGAAGGAGGTGCATGTTTGATTGCACAGAGAAATGAGGACGTGAATATTGTGCCAGATATATTAATCTGAACATGGGCTCTATGCCGGGTTACATATGGGGTCAACCATTAGCCATGGACATCGTGTTCAATCTATGCTGTAGTACCCCCAAGTGATACATTCGTGGGATCGTTAAGCAATGGCTGGTGATCATATCCTCCAGGGTACAGGTTCACATAGTGCTGACAATGTGCTTCAGGCCAGACAGCGCCATATTGTGATTATTCTACTCCATTGACATCCCATTGTGCTAATTTGTAACGTAACTCACTTTTATTATATTCGACATCAAATCAAATGAATGCCATGAAATGTGTGGTGTAGACTGTTTAAGCGATTTCGCGACAATTACGCATCGCAGAAATTGCAGAGGATTTTAAAGCGCTTATAGAATTGCAGTAGCATATTCCCTGAGAGTGTCTTTGACATTTGACGACCACCTGAGCCTCTTAATAATTCGAAACATGTTCAATCCAGGCATGGTCAACCCAACCTCTCAGCAACAGATTGAGATTTCCAGGTAGAGAAACCTGTTATATGTACAAAAACCCCATTCCGTGTCCTCACGTCGACATCAAAGAAACTCGATTATGAGAGCATGCCCACGCATATCTGATTCGAATTTCGACGACCACTTGAAAGTCAGCGGAAGGGCAAAAGTGAGCCTCGTGTCTTTGACCGATGAGTCCTTTAATGGTTGATGGCTTGCATTGATGTTTAATCAGGTAGCATGAAGGGGTCACGATTGACCTTGCACTGCGTAATCCTTTTGTTGGCCAGTTTACATTGAAGCATCGGAGGAAGTTTTCCACTTAGGTGACTTCAAGTGCATGGCTTTCCCGTGCGACCAGAGTGGTCATCGCACAGGTAATCGGTGCCGAGAGGGCATATGGCGAATTGACACTGTGTGGTTACTTGGATACAATTCGCTGTCATTGGCTCCCTGGGCGACACACGAAATGGCCATTGCACTGGATCTACGGGACTGAGCATTATGATTCTTAATTGGTTCAGGAGAAGTAGAATTTAATAATACGACTACTTCCACATTTGATAAAGCTTGTCCAAAAAAAGATTTATACTTACGCAGCCAATCCATGAATCCTGACAAATCGACATGCAGGACAAATCTGGTGAGCTCAGTTGTAGGACTGGTTCAGGGCAGTCAAATTGACTAAACGGGCGACTGAGGAGGAATGGTTGTACATCCCCAGTTTTTTATCAAATAAACATGTATGGGATCAACCGAAGTCAATGATTCCTCGCCGCCTCCCGTCTCACCACAATAGCAGAAAGCTGATTCAGGGCTGTAACAACATCCCACAGGGCAGGGTTGAGAGTCTCATTGAAAAATTGTGCTCAAAACCCCTCTCATTTATTATTGGCGTGTGAGTCAGACGACTGGGAAATCTGTCCATGAAAATCGAACATTTTTATTCTGATCCCTTGTCGATTGTTTCTCCAATTAAACCAGGTTAAATCCATTTATTTATTTTTGGAAATTTCAGGAATCAATGCGCAAATAGTTACGTGCGCACAACTTATTACACACACAATTTCCTCTCTGTGCAATGCATATGCCCAATGTGGTGTCGGCTTAGCCTAAGAGTGGCGTTTCTTTTGCTTCTAAGAATAATTATGTGCCTATAGCCAATCTGATCGTAGTCTCTGTGGTATATTTCAATGAGCAAACATTTCAGATGGCACTGTAATGTATAATACATGGTACAACTTAGTTATTAAGCTTCAAGCCCAGGGGATCGGACTGTACTTACTAGTTCGAGCTTACTATATATACTCGTATATAATTATATCTCTGAGTCAGTCGGCGACCGAGTATTGATCGCTGATATATTTAGCAAACCATCTTTCCATTATATGCATACATTTTATTCAGGTATCGGATCTACAGCACACTTTTACACAAAAGAACACAAAGAAATAAAAGGCATTAAAGAACAAATGAAAATAAGAGAGAATAAATTTTGCTGCAATGAAAATCGAAACGAATTATGTTGGCAATCAGTTGAGTTATCCAGGGGTTGTGTTCTAGGGGCGCAATAACGGCTTACTAAATCGAAGCCAAGTGTCGGCTGTTGTGTTGTGTGTGCTCTATTATTAGACTGGTAACTTCTCGAACAACCCTTGTCTGTGGTTTGGGCCATTGTCGTGCTTTTCTATATAATTATATTATGGGTAATAATTATGTGACAGCGACCGTGAATGTTTTGAACCTCTCACAATGCTTAACATCGAAGATTAGGTGGCCCATGACCTCGCATCAGGATATTTTCAGCTATCGTTTGATTAGGATCGCTGGAACTGAATTGAGCCGCGTGTGAATTGTGCTCAATGAGCCTTCATCCACTTTGTATTGCGATGATACTCGTACATCGACACCACGATATTACAGCGTGAAATGCATCTAACCAGCCGACCGATCTATCCATGTAGGCCCTAGCTGTATAATTTACTCAATGGATCTGGTTTACAGCGTAAGAAGGTATCCTCGGGTGGAGACAGCACATCCAATGTTTACGCGATGAAACTCTGTTCTAGTATCCTATAATATTATGATGTGGAAAGACAATGACGAAGTCACACTGATTTCATGATCAGACTGTGTGCATGGCTTTGAAAGCCATTGGATCTTCAACATGCAATAGATGTTTGCAGTTTTTTTTACAGGTACCGAAAGGTCGACGCGACAGACGGACGGGGTTAATGAGGAGGTCGTCTGAGGTATGATGCGGCCTTAATGCCAACCTGTCACTAGGTGATACTAATGAAAGGCGGTGATTATGGTCTCCGGAGTCCATGAGGGCGGCTGTCACTGATCTTTTTTGCGCGTGATGAGCTGGGATGGTGAGATGGCTTGCGTGGAATGTCTGCGGCCAGTGGCCAATCAGATTGCGGTGTCTTCGTTTGATGTGCCTGCAATGGGCCGGCCAGAAGTGCTTCACCTGCTCGGGTTGGCAGAGTCTTGCGTTATTGAAACTTGACGAAGCCTGTGGGATAATTAACACCGGCAACGCGATTATAAACGTCACATAAATACTCCATTCTCATCCGACATCGATACCTTTTTTTTTTTCTTTTTTTTTTTGCAAAAGGACCACACAAAAAAAAGCACACCGCTTAAATAATGCACGCATCATGAAATGGAAAGGGGGACGCTGAAGGGGGGGGGGGGCTGTTTAAGGACTGAAGAGAACAGCAGAGCTCCTCGTTAATGGATCTTGTCCTTGCGACCAGCACACACCAATTCACCCGAAAGGGTGTGACACCCAATTTAACGAGTTATGATTTGACCCCCACCTCGTGAGTCTATGTGTTTCTTATTACATTTATTTATTTATTTTTTTTTTTTTTTTTTTATTAATGGCGTACTATATCAACATCATATCCCAGTCTACGACGCGAAGACCGGACCGAAATCCGATGACGATAGAAACCAGGTGTTTTGGTCCAATTTTGTAAGAGGGGATCTCCTAATTCTTCTTATCAATATAATTGGGGACGGATTACTTGCAGACATCATTAATTGGATATTGCTATGTGGTCATTGTCAATCGGATATATATGTAACGCCTGAATCAGAACAGATCGGTGTTGGCTCAGGATTTCACGTCATTCGTGTTCAACTAGGGTTGTATTGATAAGCATCTGTAGTCAAAAGCGACCACTGCGAACCTAGGCCTATGAAATGCCGCATTAATATGCTCCACGGGCGATCGGGATCAGCCATAGTATAGTGCTTCTACGAGCCGTGAAAGCGTGAAGAAGATACGTCAGATTTCAAAGCAGAGCGATTGTACATTTAATCATCCCAAAAGGACATCCGACTTAATGTTGTTTAAATTATCAATAGTTATTTTATTTTATTTTATTTTATTTTATTTTATTTTATTTTATTTTATTTTATTTTATTTTATTTTATTTTATTTTATTTTATTTTATTTTATTTTATTTTATTTTATTTTATTTTATTTTATTTTATTTTATTTTATTTTATTTTATTTTGATGATGAATGCACGAACATCAACGAGCAAGAACTATGATGGGATTATACTCGCATCTTTTTAATTCAGCTATGAGTTTAATTTATAAACAACATCGCACTTATATGATCACGGCAATTTTTAATCGCAGTAAGAACCGCTTTCCGCTTTGACATTTTCTTGTGTCCATCTCGCCCCAATCAACCATTAGCGACCTTCACCCCACTCATCTCTAAGCTAATTTCAGGTAGCAATTAGTTCTGAAGGTCAAGAGAAGGTTGTAGTGACCTTATCGGAAGATGCTCCATCACTTTGGAATCTCCAAGGGACTCAATATTGACCTCACGAATCCAAAATGGGATTTCCATGATGCAATTGGATCCTTGAATATGTATGGAGACCGTTAATTATACTTATAACCATACACATTATACTTTGCATGCTGTTCGGGGGGCGACCCCATCCCCCAAGGGTCCACGAAGACCCGCAAAACACAATCGCTCTCGCCCCACGCTTATTCATACATTGCATAAATGTTTCATTGGGTTTGATGCAAATCACCTTTCAACCCCGCGGTCATATGCTTATATCACGCAACGGGATATCGTTGGACTGCAACTGAATCATCGCCTTCCACAAGGTACTGCACGGCTGCATAATTCTTGAATACGCCCTTATCTCCTATCTAAGCGAGGGGTGCTCTGATACTGTTCGGTCTCATTGGATTCAATCATTCCCATAACATTAATAATAATAACGATATAAACTTTTGTCCACGCCATTAATGGAGTTAAATGACAAATGTAGAGCAAATTAATTTTAAAAAAGCCATCCATGGTGTGTGCAAGGGGCAAGTAGGAGCGAGACAGGGGAAATCCCAAGCGGTGAAGTGCGGTGAAAGATTGTGCCTTCAACAGAGTGACCTGTGATAATACAACGGCTTATAAGAGCCACAGTAAAAACCCGTGCAAGAGAATTCTTATATATAATACGCTGTAACAGATGTGGGACACGCATGTTAACACTGGTTAATAACGTCCGTGACGGATGCGCAGAGCATTCAAGAGGTCTGAATAATGAGACCGCTTCTTGATGCCAAAAGAGGCTCTTAACACGGATAAGGTATACTGATATTAACCATAATTTGTTCAAAAACACCAGCAGGGTCTATTTTTTATAAAGAGCCATTTTGACTCTTTCCGGCTATTCGATTGAATGACTATTGAAGGTGAGATGGGAAATGATTCCGGAAAGTTATCATTTTGAGCTATTAAAACAGGATGAACGTATAATGACAATATTAACAAATAATTGATCTTTGAGTTTATATCCTTTTAACAGTGGTGTTTATGATGTTAATTGGTGTGCGATGTAGCACTTTGCCTGGTTCTTCAGAAGCTCTTCTTCCGTATAGATGCATGAGAGCCCCGTAATTGGACCGCATCTTGATTTACACCATTCTTACAGAGGAAACTCTCCGATTCGAGGCCGCTCCGTCTGGCGTCTCGCCGTCATAGCCTGCGCGGGCTACACTGCAAACATAAGTTTCCCCGCCATCAGGCAGAGGTTCGATTATGTGTACATTGGAGTTCCGCTTTGTGTTCGTGTGACGTGTTCCTTTTTTTCGTTAAACGCAAAATAATATACATTGAATCGACGAAACAGTCCCACGATTTGCGCCAATTAACCGTGTTTTCATGTCTCGCGGCGCCAATGTTCAAACTGCCAGCCCCGTTAACACTGAGTGTTAAAATTAATCATAGTCCTCATGCACCTTGACAGCGAAATTTTGATATTTTCTTCATATCATCTGTGCCCAAAATTGCATTCGAAATCCCGTGTACGCATCGAATTCCCCATACTTTCCATTAATCGACATGCTGTTGCCATAGTAACCAACGGCACTTTTTTATGGCGCTCAATTTAAATCACTGAGCAGCATTCTGACGACTATGGGGCGCAAGAAAATGCCATGGCAATTTTTTTAATTTTAAAACTTGATAATATTATACATGGTCCTTTTGGTGAGTCATTAGGCTCAACCACATTGGATCAAAGCACGTGTCCATCGGCTGTTTCGTCAATGAAGCCAGTTACACTTTACTTAAACGTCCAACATTGCATACATCTCGTGAGAGTATTTAACTGTCCTATAACAAGGATACCTTCAACCACAACAACTCCGCAAGTAGCCGCCTCAGCTGGCAAAGGATCAAAACTTTATGCATGATTAATATAATCGAAAGCTTTCATAACGTCCAAAATAGACCATGATGCCCTTCTGACTTTCACCAAAAAAACTATGTTTACTCACTGCCGCTCACTCTAATCCTGAGGTATCAAATTTCCACCTGCTGTCACTTTCTTTGATGCCCCAGGAGAGAGTATAGGCCACGATCGACGATGCATCTCTCGGTGGCCGTTGGATTCCGTGCGTGAATGAAAGTCTCTTGAGACACACCCCAATGCGTCATTTATCTTAATTCTCGCTGTCTTGTAAACATTAGGCTGTGTATAAAGGCACGGTGAGATGCGGGTGGGGGCTGTTAAACGATAGGATTCAATGATAATGAATGAAGTGATTGTGTTGGGGCTGTTCTTGTACTATACTTAGAACTCGACCTTCGTATACTCAAGTGCTGTCTCGTGTGACTCATCCTTCTATGATTGATATTAGATCGTTCTCTACGGTTTCATAGATGGCATATCTCTCTTCGTCTGCCCCGCTTTCCACCCGCATAAAATATTGCAGATGTTTGTCATTTCTTGATACTGATTAGGCGACCATGTGAAGATTGGAGGAATCGTGACACGTCGTGTAATGCTTGGCGGGATCGTGACGATTAAAAACAAACAGGGCACCAGACTGGCTTTAACCGCATTGAAGGACAAGAAGAGTCGGATATGATGCCAGTAGAGCATCACTGCCTTCGTCCTGTTGATAATTCCCCTTCCTTCATTCATGGGGTGTTCCGAGCACAAATAAAAAAATAATTCGTCGTTCTTCTTTTTTTTTTTTCCTTCAAAAAGAATCAAATGTGTCAATAACACTTCCACTGCCAATTGACATATTTTTCGTGGAATTCTAGTGAACTTCTCGATCCTATATCGCTGAATTAATCTATACTCATGAGTGCTTATTTCATTCATTCAAGAGTCAAATACGATCGGTGTTAAGTCTAGATTGATAGTAAGCGTTGCAACACTGTAATCGACCTTCACAGCAAACCGACTGTATATCACCACCCCTTACAGGGTGCAATAGTTGATCCCATAATGCGATTGCGAACCGAGGCACTCGACAGAGAAGCCATGTCGTCAGATGAAATGTCACGTGACTAAGGTCTGTTTCCGCCTGGTTGTTGACACCCCTCTCGTCACAGAGTAATGATCTCTGCAAATAGATAATGGTCCCTGCACTTATCCTTCCACGAAGCAAAAACGAGAGATGAAAATCCGGTTTCCTTGGGAAAGGAATTCAGAATAGACTTATGTGCAAATGCGTTTTGTGTTCTTCACTCAAATTCTCTTATTCACGTTGTGATTGCATGCGTCACAAGCGATGTTCTTATTAAAGTACAACATACCTGTGTGGTTCTATTTACACACAAATAAATGCTTTGCGTTTGGTCAGATCACGTTTTAGAGGTGATTATCAGGAGGAACCAATGAAATGCTGCGAAATTTTCAACAGGTTTAATTATATTTTTGATTGCAACGCAATAGGCAAGTAAAAAAAGTTCGTTCACAATCCCCAAATGAAAATTTAAATTAATGGAGATATTAATTTTCTTCTGTTTAAAGTTTTGGAAGAGCCTTCCATCATATAATATCTCGCGTATACTATGGTGGAAGGCTCTTTATTCCGGAAAAGATCCCAGCGTGTGATGCCACGTGGCTTCCGTGTCTTCATCAGGCCAAAAATAAGGTCTATAAGAACCTAAGAGACACAGCGCTGTTCGAGATTTATCCCATTCTAATGGGGACGTAACCAATACATCAGAAAATAAAGTATAAAAGTAAACAATCTATTGCCCCATAACAGGATATTTTCAGGGGCCCCACGGTAATGGAGCAACAAGCCATTGTTCTTAATGTCTTCGTATTTACGGTTGTTGACCCTTTTGAAAATGGGGTTGATGCGTTATTTTGGATCTTGCAATCGGAATGTTATAAACAGTTCGCAAAACAGCATTCTATAACTAAGTTACTCAGTCTGAAAGGAAATAAAAAACGGTTTGCAGAAAGTGGTTTACCTCCGACAATCAGTATATGCTTAACACTACACCCATTAAGGGATTTAGGTTATATAATTATTCCAGTAAAATAGAGCCCAACAAGAGATACTGTCATGCTAAACTGAACAACATGATGGTTTACACAATTTGTTCAAATTTCATGGCGCAGTATTGTAATAATCCGGTATTATTTAAAGGATTTATGAAGATTCATCCAAGTACAGATGCTGTCATAAAAACTGAAATAGCATGATGGTATAAACTATATTTAGTCAAATAATGCCGCAGTTTTCTTGCTAAATCTAGAAACATTAGAAAAATACACAAAGCAGCGAAGGTCGATTATAAGAATGTAGGGTAGGAAATTTTGCTATTAATTATTGATTGATCTCTATAACTATATCTACTATGATTGACATGGATATATTAGGCATAGTTAGACAACTATCATATTTACTGAAAATTTCAAACCTTTACATACAATATATCTTGAGATAAACATGCAAATGTGAGGACCAAGTGTTGAAATGTATCTCCAAGAACGCGTTTTCCTAGTTTAATTCAGCAATTACTCTGATAAAAGATTTTATATTGACTACACAATTCAAGGCCGATATATAGATTATATACGAGCACCATATGCAAGAATAATATGCATTCGAATTTGCCAAAATCCACAATTTTAACAATAAAGCCAAATTCACATGGACAAAACTTAATTAGCCATTTAAGGTATTTTTGCGACGCGGATTCTAGTCTGATTAGTTTGTAAAAGGAACATCACAAATAATAATTATGTTGCAAATCTGTCCGGATCAAATCCTAAATAATTTGGATTAATGGGGTTAACCCCGATACGATCCCATTAAGTTGCAAGCCGATATCTATAGAAACTTTTACAATAATTATGGGTGAAAGTGTGAGGTCAGAGTTTCGAAATCGATGTCTCAGAACTAGTTTTTTCCTCTAGGATTAAAAAAATAGCAGGAACTTACGTGCTATATACTGGATCATTTCTTGAGAGTAATACCTATTCAACATTTTGGGCACAATAACAGTGGTCAACATTATTTCTACCGTGTCATAAATGATACCTTTGAGAAACACCCTAAACCCTTTTTATACCCAATTACCTGATTTTAGCCAATTTTTAATGTCTTGTATAGCTTCTAATTCTGCATCGGATAAATATAAATTAGGTTGCAATTTGTCCGCACCCCCCTCCCCTCCTCTTTGTAGCTTTATTGACTGGACTATGTTTGTATCAACGTATTGAAACTGCAGGTGACTCTTTCTGATTTTTGAAAACAACTTAAACTCAATCCCCTCTTTCATGGTTCAACAGAACAAAACTCCTGCCGATTTCATAACATGCACAATTTTATTTACACATCTCAAGAAAAACAAAATCGAACTTAGACTAGAACGAAGCTGCATCACCTAATTTAAGTAACAAAGTGCTTTGTAACAATAGAAGCAGGATACCGAGTATTTGTTTTATTCATTTCACTTATCATTTCTCTTAGCTGCGCTTCTTCGATGGTAAAGGGCCATCCAATTCTGAAGACCATCATCTTCCAGGTTTACATTGCCTCCCAAGCGACCACCATCACTGCCAAATCTTCTTAATGGTCTATCAAAATGTCCCGACCAGTCCTGCATTCCAGGTTCGATCATTTGGTTCCCCGAGAGATCAGCAGAGTTTGCACCCCCAAAGCCTCGCTTCGTAGGGGTCATTCTTTTAGCGTGCAATGATCTCCAGTCTTGTAGACCTGATGATTCTGGACCTCCTAGTCGGTTCACTGATGACTCACCAAATCCTCTCTTAAGCAATGCCATCCTTTTTGCGTACAAGGACCGCCAGTCTTCAAGGTCAGCCGCAGCTTCACCTCCCAGTTGGTTTCCTGAAGATTCACCGAAGCCTCTCTTCAGCAAGGCCATCCTCTTGGCATACAGGGAATTCCAGTCTTCAAGGTCAGCTGCCGCTTGGTCTCCCAGTCTGTTCCCAAAAGATTCACCAAATCCTCTCTTTAGCAACGCCATCCTTTTTGCGTACAAGGACCGCCAGTCTTCAAGGTCAGCTGCTTCTTCGCCTCCCAGTTGATTCCCTGTAGATTCACCGAAGCCTCTCTTTAGCATCCTCTTTGCGTACAATGACTTCCAGTCCTCAAGATCTGGGGCTTCCTGCCCTCCCAGCTGGCTGGCTGGTGGCGAAGCGAAGCTTCGAGTCTCCTTGGGATGAACAGCATCTTGTTCTTTGGCGACTTCAACGCTGAAGACAACAGCGATCGAGGAACATATGACAAGGCAGCAGGAGATGAAGCGCATCTGCAAATAGATGAAATGGACAATAAACATGAATAATTCAGGACAGGAGGCGGAAGGGACCAGTGTTACTTAAGAATCAATTGCGTATATGACGAGCATGGCCTACGATTGATGGCTATAATGAAGCAAGTAACATCTGGTGTAAATTATGCAATAAATAATGGTGAGACCCACTCCATGCTATCCATTCAGCACTATTTGCTGTCCTGTAGGTTGTCGTAGGTTGCCTATGGGCTCTTAGTAATCAACTGTAAAATTAGCCGATGGTATTCTCAGAAGAGGCAGTTCAAACTAAGTGGCATCGTGTGTGCTCAGAGTCGGGGGAGCTGGCATTCGCGTATGTCTATTAAAAGGGTCTTCTTCTTTTCTTTTTCTTCTTTTTTTTTTTTCTTCTTTTTGAAAAGCGCTTTCCGTTCCTGAATTATTCACTAGAATGAAGAGCGGAAGCGGATATAGCTTTGTTAGTCACGTGGTGTAAAGTATTTTGCCTCAGTATCATATTATTGTACTTATTTCTGTGTCAGTATGTTGTGGATTTCGTTTAGTGATCCACGCAGAAGGATGGCGTGCGGTGATCCCTTGTAATAAGTCACACTGAGAATATCTTGTATAGCGACGCAATCAAGTTGACTATATCCACTGATTCTACAAATTTTACGTGAAATATTGATCTTGATATCATATATGGCGATCTCCATCTGCGATTTCATACCGCTGATTGTATTTCTAAGGTTCCCCCGGAATGTGACATCTGCTGCCCAACCCCAGATCTCGATTGATGCCTCACTGATTGCAAGGGCAACGTGAGTATGCGACACAATCTCTGTGGAATTATCATTCGATTATTCGACCAGATGTGACACGTTGATCAGAGACGCACGCCTACTTCGTTAAGGTAACATGCGCTCATGGAATGGATCCTCTCGTTAGATGTGGTGATCAGGTATGCGCACCGGAGTAGAGTGAATCAGCTTTCAGGTCGGGCAGCTCGGGAAATTTATTGGGATTACTTAATCAGCATGCAACCGATTCAACATGCACTGCCTGGTTTCTTTGAGGGCTCAGATAAGATAATTAACCTCAATAGTCAATGCAGTATATATATACATAAACATGTAATAGTGAATTACATTATACATGTATAGAGAATACAGTATATACATGTAACTGAAAATCTGTTTACATGGTATAATCTAATATGTTATACCATCCGTCTCCAAGCATAATTATTATATTCAAGTGTTCTCGGCTGTCTGGGACATATCTAGCAATATTTGTTTCCTTCTTTTTCTTCTCTGCCCCCCCCCTCCCCGCTTATATATGTAACCTCGGAATCGGGAAACATTTTAATGGTGATGTGGTCCGCGGAGCTAAGCAGGAGTATAGTGCTTTGCAAGCCGAAACGAGGTTGGCGGTGGGTTTCGAACCTCAAAAGGTGAACGCCAAACCCATCCAAGGCGAGAAGCTAACCACCTCTCCGTGGTTTTCGTGGGTCATGCAGGATTATCGAACACCTTAAAATTTAATTTTGAACTGAGGCAAAATCGGAAATTCTCGGTTGCCTACACACCCTCATGTTATCCTTCAGAGCCAATTCTGGATTCGCTCATAGATCATATGAAGAGGTTAATCCTGCTTTGTTGGGGTCCATTTATTCAAGTAATTTAACACACTCACTTTGGCTCCGGAATTTTCAAAATTTTTATAGTGGGTTTTTAGGCAGGTTTTCAGCAATAGGCATGGGCAAAAATGAGTCTCCTAACCTTAATTGCCACTCTTGATTACCCCACAACCAGATATTTCGTCATACATACATGTACAGAAGGCATTATTGTCCATTGTCCATTGACCGCACGAATGGTGCACTGACCCAACATTCTTTGTTCCATATATTAGCCGTGCTCTACCTGTCAATTATTTCCGACCAGAGTGGAGTCTTCAACGATATAGGAAGGGAACGAGGGGCTGGGATGGTGTATAGGTTGTCCGGTTGTCCGAAACAGCATTTGGGTAAACGCAACTTTAGTGTTCATTATGTACATTAAATCAATGCCTAAATAGATTGATTAAACTCTTTATGCTATATCATAGAACTGGTTGTGGTGTGGTTACAATGTTCCGAGATGTCCATGATTGCGACAACTAAGTATGATGCTTCACAGTGCATCATCAGTTTTCCCCTGTGAAGCTGAGAGTGCATAATATCACACTCGATCATATGCCGCCCGTGGCCCCCTGATGGATTTGCCATTAAGTCCATTAACTTATGACCTGGATCTGTTCTTTGGTAAATGTATTCAAACAGTGGAGGATAATCCTATATATAGATGACATAATATTTATGGTTTATGGGGCTTTTTATGTTGAAACCCAATTAGATCGATTCTGTTTAGAAGAAGGCGATGCTTCTCTTATCAGAGGTTTGTTCTTTGTGAGATCTCGCGGGGTTTCTGTTCCCGAGTTCCCTCCTTATTCATCAGTCAGAACGAGGTTTTAATTGCAGTGACATGAACTGCCTCTGAACTGCTGAAAGAGCTGTCCATGCGCTCGCGTTTTCCGCTGTTGAAAATAGACGATTTTTGTCGTGATATCTACGAACTAATGAAATCGAGCTCGTGGATAGAGCGATATTTTAAACCTCTAAAATTTAAACTCCTGTATTTAATATTTAAGAATAAACCCACAGCTGATGCGATGTTTAAAGATGTATACTATATGTCTATAAAAAGACACATCTGGCATTTGTGCAGCGTCTGCTATCAGTTTCTACTTCTTTATTACATAATCACAGTTCCCCCTTTTTACAACAAATTTTCGGTCTGCAAATGTGGTCCCATGTCACTGCGGTTACAGATCCGGAGATGATGTCTCGGCGGTGATGTAATTGTCAACAGCTAATTGGATGTAAGATGTAAGATGCAGTGCGTTCCAATTCACTATAACGTGATCAAAGACTCAAAGGTGAATAAGCTCATTTGGGCCAATATTGCCTTATCAAGACGGTTCTGAAAATAAATCGCCATCATTAACACGCATGTCTACAATGAAAGCACACTGTGCTCTCATCCGGTACGCTGATGGACAAATGCGTTATGCATTTCTACCTGGTCAACCTCGTTAGTGGCAGTCCTTGAGTTGAATTTCCTCGCCAAGGGCCAGTTTTTGTTGATACATATGAAATACTTGATTCAATAACTTTCGTAGGGATGTCCTCTTTAGCGGTCATAAATGTGCATGCAGCAAAATTATTAACATGATGTGTGCAATGGGCAGGTAGCACGGTGGTTCATGGATATGCATGGGGGTAAAACTAACGTACTCCACGCCTATTCCGTGGATAGAGATGACTTGAAAGATTAGATTTCCGGAACACAATGAAGTGCATGCGGAATAAAGTTCAGGCCTTTCAGCCTAAAGAGGAGGAGTGGACAATGGAGAGGAAAGCACGAGTCATCCATGGGGCGCGCATCCAACTGACGCCTCTCTGATCTCTTTCAGTGTTCGTCAAAGTCATATTCAAAGTGCTTCACAATCAAGGAAATTAGGAGAAATCAGTGCGGCCAGGTTTCCATAATATTCATGCAAAAACCAACTCTGACCTGTGTATACTAAGATAGAGAAAGACTAAAGGCCTGGTTTCCAGGACTGCCTTGCGCGCGCGGTTTTTCGTGATTTTCTTTAACACGGTTCGAATTGCGTCTCAAGCGTCGGTCGCCTTAGAAGCTCCGGTATTCGCTCCGACTACTATTAGTGTGCCGGGATTCTAAAGCCACGAAAAGAAAAAAAAACGCGAGGGGTCCCGGTCCAGGTAACCAGCCACAGAGAGATCGATCGCCATTGTCCGTCTGCATCACTGACTCGCTGGAGAAAAAAAAAAAAAAAAAACCACACAAATGCAAGGACCACAACCAAAAAGAAAACCAGGAATTCCGCGACCAGATGCGATAAGATGCGATCCATCAACATCAACTCCGCTCGTCCGTTGTTCAGAGCTAACGATGCACTGCGAATCGGACACATTTAAGCAACCAGGGGATCTTTTCACCCGGCAGTGGAGCCTTTCAGAGGACCCTATATCCACTTGCAGATTTGCATCGACCGGCATATTTGGTGTAGAAGGATTCAGGGAAGAGGGGATTATAGCGCTAATATTTTCACCCTGTTTGACTGATTCTTTAGCAACTTTCTGCGTGAATTCCGCCAGTCAATGGAGACAAGGATTGCAGGCAACTGTAGTTATTTTTAAGCAGTGTTGTTGCTAGCGGTAATTGGTGAAAATTTGTCAAGGTGTGTTTATTGGCCGACAGTATAGATGCCATTTAATTGCACAGCGGTTCGAAATTAGGCCAGTGGACCGAGGGGAAAAATACCGCCGAAATGGACAAACGGTGCTCAAGAATTCGGGAAGGTCACCCCACGACCTCGAATACTACTTACTGGTAAAACCAGAAGTATGGTCTTAAGGTCAAGGGCGATTCAATCTTAAATAGAATAATTCCTGAGGAGATGGAAGGGTTGCAGATGTTGCAGAGGGAGAAGGAAAAGTAGAGAGAGTGAGTGAGAGAGCATTCTTAATTATCACTCGACTGGCTAATCTAATATGCAAACGGTGAGACTTTACTTGTGCTCTTCAGGGAGGCATAAGAAATTATGAGAACGCTTCCATGTCAACATATGATTGAGACTTGTGTAGCTTACTTTGTATGCAAGCACTCGGTGATCCAACGGGTATCTCTCAGGGCAGTTAGAATAACAGCAGCAGCAGACATAAGTCTTTACTTGGATTTATAAGTCAGCATCGAGTGTGGAGGGCAAGCCTCAATAGATCAATGAAGGATTATCCCGAATAATTAATTTGGCTATCGTCCTCACATGTTATATGGAATAATTATCATGATAATAATTCATAATATATCTTACTTTACTTCGACAATTTTTACGTTTCCTGTTAACCGTTGGAGGCACTAATATAATACTTTTTGTATCAGAGTGCCGTAAAACTCCATCCATACATACATACATATCTTACTTTACTTTAAAGCAAGTCACTCGTATATACCCACTCAGCGAATATACCCCCACGAATATAACTAATCATACACACGATTTTAAAATAATTTTTGAAGACTGATAATTCCCCAGACGCATACAACATTTAGTTATAAGGTCACCGGTGCCTGTGTCTGCTGTATCCTGCATTTTGTCCTTACATTGTTACGTTATATTGACCAAGTTTACCTTTTTTGTCAATATCACCAGCCAAACATTTTTAATTGTGACCTCTATTATCATATTATTTTGTGGATGACTGATTCTACTTCCATACATTATTTATCAATCTCCTACATTATTGTGAATAAAATATTTCCTGCGTTGTGCTTAATGTAGAATGGTGTGAATTTTGTTCCTTAACAAATTAAACAAGGTAGTACATTTCGAAATCGCTCCTTGGTTCGGAACTGGCATAATGAAACACACGGTACAAAAATGGGTCCGTTGCCCTCATTACTTCTCACTATATTCAAAAAGGCTGTCTTACATTCGGGCAAACTTTAAGTTTTCTTGTGCAAAAACATATTTCTATCCTTAGGCCATAAGTGTACGATTGGCTCTTCCTAGAGTGAGGTTGACCACGAATTAAACGATCAAAATTGTGGTCACCTCATTGGCCGCATCAACCTCAAGGCTAACATTAGAGCTTTTCATAGGCGTGAGCTGTCATGATCACTTTGCACCATACTTATTTTGAAAAATAGCGGGGAAAACAGAAAAATATTCCCTACGACACCCATCCAACCCCATGACTCAACAATACTTGCAAATCATTGTGGTTAAGCCAAGCCAGTACCTACCACAAGAATTCAAAACGTAATTAAACTATTCGAAGTATCGATTAAAAAAAACTAACAATGAACACCGTGCAGTTCGATAGATGAAACTATCAGCACAGACCGAAGAAAAGTTCCTCTGTAACTTACGGTTAGGGATTCACGCCCAGTGCGGGTGACAGCTGTTGAACAACTCCCAAAATTGCAAGCAAGGGCGAGTCCAAGTCGGCTTGTACATTAGCAAGAGGACCTGCTCTGTTAGCTCTTATATATACACCATCGCTCCGGCCGCTTCAGCTGCTTGCGGCGGAGGAATACAGCACTTGGTGTCTCTGCCAGTAGAACCTGCCTCCGTGAACTGCCGTTGCAAATAGGTTCTGGTGATAATTGATAAATAGGGTGATCATCATTAATCAAACATTAACAGAGGAGAATCTCACCGCACCCAAACCCATTAGTAGATGATCAATCGTTGTAGATATTACTTTGTTATGTAATACTATTATGTCACTCACTATCCTATGGATCTCTGTTGTTTGCCGTGACTAATTCTTATAAGGGTTGATTTTGTACGCTTGTGATTGACTTTCAATCTAAGAGTTTATCTTTATAAGAATTTTATTTTTGCTCGCATTCTTAGGCAGCATATCATGAATCTTTGAAGGCTGCACGGTATATCAAAGGCTTGCAAAGACACGCAACGCAAACACCATTCGGTCACGATCAACGTAATCAACATGGGGCAATTTTGACGAGGTCGCCACATTCTTAAGCCGCATCCGTAGGCCGCAGAACACGTACAGCTGAGTATAGCATATACTCGGCTATGCAAGGGCTCCAATTTATAATGGTTCCATTATTCTAAATTGCATATGTTTGTAGGTCGGAGAAACATTCAGTAATATACAATTATACATGTATATGCAATAGCACCACAGTTGCATAGGACTTATGTCAGAGCCAATTACATTATCTTTGTAAAAGAGCTTTCATAATGTTTTAATTGGTGAAATCCAGAGAAATAGGACGGACTAGCCAAAAGACCATCTATTGTAAATAATAACGCTAAATGATAAAGAAATAATTAGACGATTCAGGTTCAGGTTTTCCAACACACTGTCATAATTATACTACTTAATCATTGCTCGTGTGAATGGCAGCTGTTTACTCTAATATTATTGCATGTTAGTGATTCAAAACGTATTCAAATGCCGACGCGTTGCTTCGAATGCACGTTTATGTGGAATAAAGTAGAATAACAAATGCGAGTATAGTGAGCAGAAATCCAGGAGATCTGGCTTAGGCCCACCAGGGGCCGCTGGCGGTCTGACCACCTTGTGATAATAAATATTAATTTTAATCTGAAGCTGCATGAATAATAAAACAGACAAACAAATAAACAGACAAACAAACAAACGAGCAAGAGGAAGAAATTAACATAATGATTGGTAGAGAAAGAACGTACTATATATACAAAATAATGATGTTGCCATGATGCATGAATGCGCTAAAAACAGTCAGAGGAGCAAACGCAAGTCTTTCAATTGAACCATAAATACGTTGGCTGTCATATTCCAAGAAGTGACACGGCCGACCAACCAGAGGAGATTATTCAGGCGTGTTTGCCTCTTTGAGTTACATGAATCTCATAAGAGTGTTTCTCGGTTTTATTATATGAAATATCTGACCTTGGTTTCGCTTGTGTTGCGAAGATCGGCTTTTTTCAAAACAATGCGTATATTCAACATTGCGCTCAAAGAATATTTCCCGGAATAAGGATAATATCATCAAGGAAATTTGTTCCAGTGTTCAGGGTCAATCTTTCCACACTCCCTCTAAATTATTAAATTATTAAAATTAAAAATCAACCGCGGACAAAATAGATAGCACGATATCATTTGGTGCCCGATGATCTCCTATATGATATCTTAGCGGTATTTGAATCATCCGATGTGAAATAGCGTAAATGTCGTCATCAAGCATGGTGTTTCAAGTAGAGTTACAAATAACTTACGAATAGCGATTAAGTGTAATACTTATAAATGCTATCAAAGATTAAAGGATTTATACACGTTATTATGACGTTATTGATTCAGTAAGCCCAACAAAATCCAGCTGATTTCAATCGATGTTTAATTGTTACGGGAAAAAATATATTATACTAGTGCATAGTTACACGTGATACCAAATTACCATTGCCAAGTTCAATAGCGGTGAATGTTCGATAGTAAATCTGAATCAATTGTAGCCTCTGGTCGCATATATATGATCCTCTGATCGCATTTCGCCCACCGTCCGTTCCAATTCACGCAAATTTGAATGATTGTTTGCCCAGGGCACCAATTACGTCACAGAACGCCTTACACGTGTTCAATTGAATTCATGTCAGGACTTTTGACCACTGCAACATCCTTGCAATTCTTGCATTTTCGAGGAATTCATTGACGATTCTCGCTAAATTGGGTCTCTCGTTGTCACTCATCAGTGCAAGGCTGTCTCCAATTACAGAGGCTCTCATCCTGGCCCGTTATGAGATCGCAATATAACTCGCTTTTATTCCCTTGTGGAATGGAAATAAACTTATCTCTGCGTGAAGGTGCATGATCAAAGTCGGGGTCAACCAAATATGTCGCGAACCCGGGGTGGGCAGGAGACCCATTCTCCGTCTAATTGGCCTGCGTCGCGATCAAGTCCTTTTTGTAGGCAGCCTTTTGGGCTTGAACATTTGACCAGGTGAATTAATGAGTAATTCTTGATAACCGTTTATACTGGCAATTTTAAGTGGGCTGGCCACTAATTGGTCAAGAAAGACGTGCTGGGTAACATTATCAGCAAATCACACCAATCGGGTCACTTTTTCTTTTTCGAATTAGAATGAAGACTTTTACCTCAGACAAAACTGTTCACGAATTCCCTACCTCACAAAAATGTTAATATTTATCCAGAAAAAGGTTAAGAACTTAAGAGCTTCACAAGGGTTCCATGCAAAATTACGGTGAGGCACGCCCAGCTATACAGAATGATGTCATACTTTAAGAGATTTCAAGACCCTTTTGCGCAAGACAAAATTGCTCCAAGACAAAGGTGCATTAAGTGGGTGCTTAAATCAGGGATTGAGTTGCAAATGTGGGGTGACAAGAGAAGAACAATATACCCATTATACAAAGAAGCAAAAAAAAAATCACTGTCGAGGTTTTTTGTGTTCTGAACATTTGAAGGAGATCTATGATGTACGAGTGCGCACCAGGCCAGCTGAGACAATATATGACATGTTCTCAATAGCCACGTATTCATTGGTGACACTGACCTATATCTGTGCTATTCTATTATACGGAAAGAGTTAACTACCCACATGCATGATTCACAGTGGGGATACAGATGACGGAGAATGTCCGGCTTATTATTTGCATATCATTAACGGACGGTGAATTGTGTGGGTGAGACGGAGAATTGTGTGGAATTTGAATATTCGTTCATTATTCTGAAAATCCCGCATTGTTTGCAAAAATGATACATGCAGATACCAACCAGCCCATCTGACTATCACCCAGTACCAACCATGTAGCTTTGGAGTGCGCAGTTTTCAAACGTAAGCTTGCACAGTTTGACTACACGCCCCCCCCCTCCCCTCAGAATCGACCTCTTTCACTTTTGTTGATAGAAATTGATTAAACCTACAAATAACCAACTCGAGTTGATGAAATGTTCGATATAGTGTCACCTGTCGTTTGGATGTGATTTCACTGAAGTTTGATCGCTCATTGTAGAGAAATTGCAAATTTTTTTGCCTGTAAAGACCGGTGAGACAGCAAATTGTGTGGGTGAGACAGCGAATCTTAGTTGGTGGAGGTTTGTTGCAATGCAAACCATCGCCTGGGATGATCGAACGCAATAAAATGCCTTCAAAGGAAGAAATTGACCAATAAATTATACCAAAACTTTAGCCCTGGCCATTTGGAGTCTAGCACGAGAACTTTGGAAGATATTTAACTTGTAATATAACAATAACACGAGAAAAAAAAATTCTCCGGATCTCTTCGTGAAATCCGGAGAAATTCGAAACACATTGCATATAGTGTCGAAATGTGGTACCTGGACGGACGAAGATGGTATTATCATTGCCCTAGTGGTTGCTCCTTCCAGTTGCCAGTTGCGGTACACAAATTAATGCATCAATTTATTATATTTATTTATCCTCTGCTTAACAAAATTCGGAGATGCCAGGCGTTACTGTGAATGGTGTGTGTGAGACTTCAGTGCAACTGTACGTTCAATTATAGGACGGTTTATGTGGCATACTCTGTTGGCACAATGCGCCCACAGCATTTGCTTTTAGCCTTTTGCCATAAATGAGCCATCAAAAGTAGCTTACATTAGCGAAAATGTTGAAATTGCTAGAATAGTAATAATTACGTAAGCAATCCAACAACGCAACAGACGGGTAACTGTATGCATGCACACAGCTATCATTATGAAAGTGACGAGTATAGGCCTACGTCGAGTATTTCGCAGATGATGCGAGTGGTACAACGAGATAGTTGGCCTCAGAATGATCACTAGTATATTGTGTGTCAACTATTCGATGTGAATGGAGCAATATATTTAGGAGCATGCTTGCTATTCCGTTTAATGGCTCCCCACTAGAATCCCGGCTATCCCACAATGCATCGCACTCTACATGCGTAGTGCATTTGGTGCCATGGTGGCATTTCAATGATCGGTAATATTGAATATTATTCAACATTATCATTAAAACTACACAACTCGAAAAGTACGAAATCATGAGTGCATTGAACGATTATGGATGATTAAGGAAAGGTGGTGGCCGAATGGTTAGCGTGCTCGCCTCGAAAGGGCTTGGCGCTGGACACTGGAGGTCCGAAGCCAGCCACCACCGTGTGTCCGAGGGTAAGGCACTTAACTCCTGCTTGCCTCCTCGGACAACAAAACCTTTGTTGCTTCAGGAATCCGAGGTTAAATAAGCAAAAACAAAAACAAAAACACAACCAAAAAAATCTCACCTAGCAGAGCATTCTGCAGAACCCATAGCAACTACGTATACCCTATGTCTCCTCGAAATCAATGCAAAGCGAAACTGAAGCCACAACGACGCCAAGATTAACGCTCCATCGAGTACTAAGCGCATGCCCGGATATCCAAATATGGACTCTGGAAAATTCGATTTAGATTGTGTTAAGTGTCCTGAAAACGAGACTGAAATATGCTCACAAGCCGCACGCTATCCCGACCCGTTGACTTACTCTTCAGTTAGTCGTTTAATTGTCTGATAGCATTAGTTGGGCTCATTCTACTGAAATACCATATTGCCATCGCGAACCGGCCTACACCTTCCAACCTTCTCATTGATGTGGAAGCTCTGGTTTCATAAACTGGAAATTAGGAGTTGAAGAACAATCTCCATACCATATGGTATTTGTTGTGGGCATGAAACCACTTTTACCATCCTCTAATGACCACAGAGGTCAATGAGCGTTACTCGTCCAGATCAAGGTACTCATCTAAATAGTATTTGTTTAGTAAATCCACCGTATAGTAAATTCTAGAGATCTGAGTTCGCTGCAGATCAGTAAAATGTTCGGGCATAATAACGATGCATGTCTCCTTTTAGATCTCTTCAGAGGTAACTCTCCCTCTGTCAAATGTACTGAAATAAATCACTCATGGAATATCACTCTACGAGGGTTGTTCGAAAAGTTCTCGGCCTAAAATAGAACGCGCAGTACTAGAGACGTGAAAATTGGAGGTGAGATAGAACAATTATTCACAAGATCACACGTAGCTTTTTTATTTAATTGGTATAACTAGCTTTTGAATGAGAGCGCATTTCTACCGATATCACTGTCAAAGCCTCATTTCGCGTGCCAAAAGTTTGATTTGTGGGCCTCTCAAAATACTTTCGCGCAACATTTGATCGCTAATTTCAATCGAGTACACTGCTTGTGTTTTGGGTTTGCTGTGATGAAAATTAAATGGAATTTCTGTCGACAACAAATTTAGTTGACACGAAAAATGCGCAACGTATATATAAGGAGGTACATCAAAAATACCCGACCATTTTTCATCATTCAATCAAAAAGCCACGCAGCTATTTAAATTAATTATTCCACCACAAATGTTAAATATTTATGTTGTGTGGAAGAGACATATACTTGAGGCATCGGCTGCTGCCTTAAGATTTTGCCTTACTGATACATGTAACTTAGTTAAATATTATATCACTATAGATGTGTGTCTAAGTGGATATTTTAGAGTGACAAAATATTGACTGTACCCAGATACTTATGCACAATTTTGGATTAATATATCACTTTGTTTTAAGGATTTTATAATATTTAGATTTAGATTTCTAACATGATACTTCACTATCTCACAAAAGGAATATATGATGCTTTTTCGGGGAAATAAAATATTAAGCCCAACTCATCTTGTTTCGTATAAAATTTTGCCGGAACGTACAAATACCACATAAAGATTATTACGGGACAGTTAGACCTACTTTGGATGCATTGATTTTAATCAAACTTGGCACATACATGAAAATTAACACGAAAATGTGTTTGTTAAATAATTGTATAATTTGCATAATGGTTTCTCATTTTTATTCATGCTTTATCACCAGAAGGAACATGAATTTATGCCAGCACTAGTGCTCTCTTCTGGGCTTTATTTGACTATTTTACAATAATGCAATCAAAATGTTACCAACACATTTATTGTTCGTTGCTTTGGTGCCTTTATGAGGAAAATAACGGAGATATCCGTATATGATTAACAGTCTAAAATTGATGTTGAATTAGCGAGTAAATCAAAAGTCTGCCGCATTTTGACGAAATGTCGACCCCTGCTTCACTCAAATTGGTGTCCAGAGGTGATCACGTGACTTTCTGGGAAACTCAATGCTCACAAAAAAGTTAACCTATATTCATTTCAAATTTCAACTTTCTGTGGTAACGCGTAGAACCCTCGTATATCACCCCCATAATCGTCACTTGGCAGGATAGTCACCCTTAAAACAGCTCCACGGAACATGCAGGGCCATCGCTTTGAAATATGTTCAACTTGCATGTCTCTGCGGTTTGCCTTTCCTTAAATAATGGAGGCCCTTCCATGATGAAGACTGTTACTTGTTCTACGGGGTCTTTTGACGTATGAGCAATGAAACGCCTCTGCACGGATGCGGCCATGATACCCACTTCCTATTCTTGGCATTTTGGAGAAAACGGACGGACACTTTCGTTCTTTACTTCATCATTAACGGCCAATTTCTGTGGGGTTATAAATCGTTTCACCTTTTAGTTGATTCAGTTTTACACTCTCACAGCAATAAACGTTAAAATTTTATTGTGGCTTTAGTTACATTTCTTTATGTGCGACGATATTCAATTACAGACTGATTCATTTACAACGGAGAACATACGAGCTGCAAATTTAATCAAAAGCAAATGAATTTTCAACTTGCTTTGCAAATCATTTTCTCCTGACATTATCGACCGAAAGCATGAAACAAGGGACTTTTCTGTAATAAAAAATATATATATTAGCTGGTACTAGGTATCTGGTAGCATTTAAATAAATTGAGATCAATTTTATCTTGTGTATGGCACATTCGAAACATTGCACTTATGACAAAGAGGCTAGAACAATAATCACATAGCACAGTATGAAGCTCAATTGGCCTCTATTTCGCCAGTGATGGTTTCCATTCGTCATTATAGCTTCAGCATAAATTTATTTATTCATTTATTTGGTATACCTCTGGCGATTGCGAATGTGTGATGAAAGATTAAAGCAAAATAGAGCAGAGTTTTATCCGAGGTAGCTGAGTTCCATGCACCACATGGGAAGCACTCCACTGCAAAAGAAATTAAGAAAAACAAGCCGAGCCCGGTTGAGGTAATAGTGAAGCCTTTTCACGTAGGCCCTAATGTGCTATCACTTGAGGCCAAGATGGACCTTGCAGACCATTCAAACTGCCTGGTCATTCGGATAAGGACATCAGAAGCGTTTTCCATTTAAGTGAGTGTGAACGGTGCAATTATTGCTAAGAGAGATCAGGCAAGCTCCCTCTTAAAACGTGCATTGAACGACGAATCATTCCTCACTACAGTACCAATAGTCGGACTATCGAATAATTATTACACTACGTCACAGCTTCTTTTCCGACTCTCTACATGGTCAGTATAATCACGGTTATACTATTAGTATATGTTATTTTCAAAGCCTAAATGGTGGTCCTTATATGGGATCAGCAGCAGATTAGGTCGGACCTTTTGTACACACAAAGAAAAAGCGTCTTACCAAGCAATGGAATAGGTTTAGATCAGCCATATACGTTGCAATCTGACATTAATGGAAGCAACCCAAACCACTATATTAGTATTGGAAAAATGCACGCGCAAAATTTCACAGGCATAATGTGCATAATTTATACACGTAAATAACTAAAAACAATACAATATCATTCCAGAGCGTCTTGAGCAGCAATTCATTTGTAGTTGTTCTGCATCGAAAAACCAAATTATTTGTTTGGGACAATTTGATCAAATATATTGTAGAAATATAAACTCACGCTCAAGTTAACTATTCAACGACATAACTAACAAGGATAATAAACAAATGACAAGTAAAATATAAATATAATATTTGGTGTCAACTTTGGTAATTATCAAAAGCGAGATATAGCAAGATCTTTGGAAGTTCTTGATTTTACGATAGTTGGCAGGTGACTGGACTTTCACCGGCAAAACAGGCCAAAGTAGATGTGGTTGAATAGATATGACGTGACAAAAGACAAAATGAGAAAGCTATTCAGTCTGATGTAACATCGAATGACATTGGCCTATCACGAACGCCAGCAAAAGACGGTCATCCATTACCGACAAAAGACAGAATAATCCCTAAATGCATTGCGCTGTTTTGTTCTTACGAAACGGCCGGAGGAAAAGGCGTTGTCATAGTAATGGACGGCTGTTACCATGGTTACGGTAGAACAATGCAAATACATGTACTGTGGAAATAAAGGATGAGCTCTCAGCTTGTGCAAAGCAGTAGTAGATGTGTCATAGTCCACAAATTATGTCGTCTTAGCTCATGCACGGGTTCCGTGTGCTGAATCAATGTGATATGTTTAATACTACCGGTATTTATTTAATCATTGGGTCGATAAAATGGCGCGTGTAACTGGTTTTGTAACAGATTACGTATGGCAAACTACGATATAATTAGATGCCAATTATCCAATTTTGCCGAGGTCGTGCAAAAAATTAAACAATTCAGTCGAAGCCTGTGTATAAAATTTTTAGAGAAAATTCCAAGGAGGAAAGCAAATAGTCAAGAGAAGACAAAATTCTAAGCGAAAGATATTAAAAAAAAAAGCGGAAATGGCCAAGTGTCTCCTTAAAATGGGTTTCGAGTAAACACTGACAAATATGATGAAATATGATTTTTTTTTTTCAAGGAATCGACAGCGCACGCATTTTTCTACTAAGAAAAATACCAAAATTCAAAAAATTCAAAATAATCAAAAATTTATGCAATTAATTGCGTTAATTACTACCATGACCTAGATCTTCGATTTAAGTTATTAAAACTCTGAATTTAGTAAGGTGTATATACTAGAAGTATCAGGTGTGAATTTCAATGCAACAACTGGCAGAACAACTGAAATATCTGTCTTTGAGTATATCGTAATTAATATTATGCATGATTAAGCAAGGGCGGTGCATTATATAGCGCCATTATAGTGATATGCTTTGTTGTACATCTTGTAGCACTGAATCGTTTGGTGTGAACTAGAAGGCCGTAGCTCAAATGACGAATGAGCTAGGGCCGACCCCGTTTGAAACTTTGGAAATTAACTGTGACCTTGACCTTAGAACTTTGTCCTCGAAATTTTATTGGGAGAGCTCCAACAGCCTTCCTAGAAAAGAGGTTCTCGCAAGGCATTCTAAGCTAAAGAAATTTGCTGATTTGGTTTCAGAATTCTTGGATGGTGTTGATATCAGATTGTTGATCGGATGTAACTGCCCAAAGGCGTTGGGGTCCCTTCGTGTGATATCATCCTCAGACGGACCTTTTGCATGCAAACTGCAAACTGTAAAATGGATGGGTGGTGAATGAGCATATGGAGTCGAGTGGAAATCATAACGCATCTTGTCATCACGTTATGATATATAAGACAAAGTTCAAGAGCTGCCTGTTCCTGGCGTTATGAATTTGAAGAATCAAGAAACTGGCGCCGATTCCAGAAAGAAACTTCAGTGGTAAAACTAAGTTCGGGAGGGGTTAAGTTGACTAAAACGATTCCAGAAACAAACTTAAGTCCTCTAGACCCTGCAAAACTTAAGTGACCTCTCCACCTGACTTAAATCAAACTTAGTGAATTCAAGATGGCGCCGATCAGAAGATGCCGGTTTAATGCTATATGGTGTCAATACCAAAAAGGAGCCTTCCAGACAGGAGCAATGCTCTGGAAGGCGTTATGAATAAAAAAAAGCGTGATGAAAAAACAAAACAAAAACGTTATGATTGTGAAGCGGGAAAAAGAGCACTTGTTGCGTTATGATTTGGAATCAACGACGCTAAACACTCGCATTTCGCGTTTGTGATGCTTTCGTTTTTGATCAAGTCTTGGAAAAATCATAAACAATTCATAAAAGTCAGGTTGTAAGGTACGTTTACCACTGATCAAATGTCTCGCCATGTCTTATACATTCCTTGGCAGATAGCCAAATCCGACTTAGGCTACTTAAGTTAAGTTCAGCAAAAATGCGTTTGTGGAATCGACTTAACTTGAAAACTTAACTTAACACCTGGAGGACTTAACTAAAGTCCCAAAGTTAAGTTTCTTTCTGGAATCGGCCCCTGATTTTGGATTCGGTTCTGAGAGAGTACCTGATGAACGTGGGTGGTCCCGAGAGGACAAATTGTTCATGGAGAAGCTGGGACCGTGATTTCTTCGGGACCTTACGAAATTCCGTTGCCATTTAAAGTGAAAGAAGTCACTTTGCCGTCCAACAAGTCTCAGACTGTTGAAGGTGCTTAGCATAGATCAGAGTTATTGCAATAAGTATAATGCGTTTATGAGTGAGCTACTTGAGAAAGGTTATGCTGAAAGATTCCATCAGAAAAGTCGTGTAGAACAGATGGGAAGGTGTGGCATCTCCCGCATCGTGGCATGAGGCATCCGCAAAAGCGGAATATTCGGGTCGTGTTTGCAGTGCAGTATCTCAGTCGCTGTCGGGTGCAAATTTGAACAATTCTTCAGTGCGCGTTCTCATTACAGGTTTCGCGAGGAGGGGTGGGGGTGTGCTTTCTGGCAGATATATATAGAAAAAATGTTCTACCAAGTATGGGTTCCTGAGCGTGACCGAGACTACCTTTGTTTTCTTCGGTGGCCGGATGGCAATCTTAAGCAACCTCTCGCAGAATTCAGGATGACCGTACACATCTTCGGGGCTGCTTCTTCACCCAGTGTTTGCATGCACGTTTTACAACGCATTCCAGACGACTATGCCTGCTCAAGGAAGGCAACTGCCACAACGATCGATGACACGTTTTATTTTAAATAATGCTGACTTATCTTAATTGAGCGATGTCAATTTCATGAAATTCTACCTCTTTCGTTCAGACGAGAAATTACTGACCTTTTATTTTTATTCAAATACTTTAACGGTGCCATGAATGTTGATTTTACTTCTAGAGTTGCAAAGCGCTGTTATAATACCCGACTGCGTTCGGGTCTGTTCATTGAGCTTTGACGCCCACCCCAAGAACTGATTCTTTTATAAATTTCTATTTTAATAGAGTTGCTCACATGTGAAGTATTGTACCGCTTGAAATTCGCTCGTTTTTATCTGTGACCACTTTTAAATCAAAACTATTATCTTTTTATTCGAACAAAATGTGTTTCATAATGTCAATAACTCATGCACGTGGACTTCTACCTGTAAATGCAATGGCTTTTACCATGTTACTTGATCTTACTCTAATTTCCTTGACACATATTCTTTTGATATGTTTTTATTGTACATATTATTTTTGCATGCATGAAGCTTAATAAATAAATAAATAAATAAATAAATAAATAAATAAATAAATAAATAAATAAATAAATAAATAAATAAATAAATAAATAAATAAATAAATAAATAAATAAATAAATAAATAAATAAATAAATAAATAAATTCTATGTCAATGACTGTTTGAGATCAGTTCAAGGAACCCGGGAGGCATCGCGATTGATCGAAGAGCTGGCTGTGTATATATGTATATAATGTATGTTGCCGTGGATGGTTTTACCTTCTCGAGTTTTCCAGCAACAATGTTGATGTTCTAAAGACAATTCCCCAGAATGAAATGACGAAGGACATCCAGAAATTAGATGTAGAGCCTTTGCCACCAGGAAGGGCATTGGGCTTGCAATGGTTTGCGAGTTCAAATGATTTTAGCTTTTCTTTCAACCCCAAGCGAAGCGGGTTCAGCTAATCGTAGATTCCTCACCCCCCTTAATTGCAATGAAAGTTTGTACCTTCCCGCGAAAATCCGGCAGATCTTGCTTCCCGCGGTATGTTTATGCAATCCAAAGAGAGCGTGCAGATGTGGTTTCCTGGTCGTCCGTTTTTGTTGGGGCATGGGTCAGAGTGGCCCCAAGATCCTCCCTGTGTGCATGGTCTCGATGCAAAAGCTTGTTTGTTGCTGAGGTCGAGGAGACTAAAAACGATCCACCCGAAGAGGTACTCTCACTACTCGGACTTCTTGCGGATGAAGAGAGCTGTTTGTATTTTTCTGAGGACTTTTGAAATATTGAAATTTCGCGCGATCAATGAAAGCGACCACAGTTATTAGAGCGATGATCAAGTTTTCTGTGTTTCTTCACTAAACGGGCTGAGAACGTGATTCAATGCTAGAAGAAGGATGGGGAACTAAATTTTAAGTGATGTTCTATTGACTCATAGCACAAATTGATAGCATTCCGTGCCAAAAACACCATGCCTGGATGCAAGCGTAAGGAAATAATGCATTCCGAATATCGGGGTTAGCATTGCGCCTATGGGAGAATGGCTTCCATTGCGAAGTATAGGAGGCAAACGTCAGCTGATGGCTTGGTTTGGCTGATGGCTGATTGGTCCCGTTCCCCTCGTGAAGCTATCGATTTCAGCCAATCAGAGCAGATCATCTTCGCCATAAAAGGACATCTCTGTTGTTTACGAAACGAAAGCGCATGCGTGGTGCACTCTGGCTGACCTTTTTACTGTTTCACGATGAGAAACCATGATAGGTGTCCTAGAAAATCGCCTGTTAAAATAAGAAATTTTTTTGCGCCTGACTGGTGGCAAAATGATTATTCTATCTATTTCCGAAAAGAAAAGAAAAAAATATCCAGGGGTTTAGTCGCAGGACACGCTGATATGACGAGGCCCATTGTAAAAGATGGGGAACTCGGTGTTTCATCACAGCTCC
>KB309831.1:19182-29566 GCA_000328365.1 Capitella teleta
GGAGAATCATCAGACCCAGTCAGCTATCAGATATCTTCAAATGATCAGAATTTAGAATAAGAAATTTGACAAATGTAATCTTCAAATGGCCTAATATTACACTGAAATTACACCATTTTTCTAAGTTAGACCCGCATGCTATTAAACAAACACATCAGACCAGGATACAACTGAATAAATACAAAATTCACTCAGTTACGGTGAAAACGCATGTTAATTTGTGTCGACACGAATGAATCAAGATAGGATAAACTGATTGCCTGTTGATTGAGTAATGCCTAACTGAACCGATTTATTGATGCATATAACATTTACAAATAACATCTTTTTGCATACACAAATAACCAACAATTAATTAGCTTCTGTTGATAACTTGAAGTCTGTGAGTCCTTGTATCAGCCACATTATATTCAACAATATATAAGATTCATCTCTATTGCCAGTCTTCTGTAGATCATGCATTTTGCAGCCTGCATTTTGTGAATTGAATTTCCTGTATGCAGCCTGCTGTTTTAAGCAATAAAATCAACCATTATTTAGTATTCTTTCATTTTCTGAGTAGAGACTGTTCCTTTGATGGCTCTTCGATTGACGAGGAATTCGTTACGCTTTGCCTGAAATGATATTTTTTATGAGCAAAATATTATGCATAATCAATTCAGATAGTCTTAATTCAGTATAATTATAAACTAATGATCTTGTTGTTGCACCACAAGTTTATTTACGAATGAACAGTCAATGAACATCGAAGGCCATACAGTTACACAGTAAGTTAGTAACTGTAACACTGTTGACTACCTCAACGCTTTGCCTGAAATGATATTTTGTATGAGCAAAATATTACACATAATCATGTCATTTTAGGACAAACAAGTCATTTTAGGCCTTTAGGATAAAAATATCATTTTAGGGCAAACAAACAACTTGTTTTAGGGTTATAGACACAGCTACCTCAGTCAATGTGAATGTCAGTGTCACAATTATGACAATAGCTAAGTCGCTAACTTGACTAAGACACACGAGTTTACTAAAGACTTTTTCGAATTTAAATAACTCTAATAAATATAAGACAGCTATTTATTAATACCCACTAATGAGAAGTGAGCGGTCATTGCAGAATAATCACGAAATCAGAGCAATTTCACTCGCAAAACAGAAAAAATATCGAAGTGATAAGTCACTCAATTATCGCTCAATGTACAAATCGGTTGATTATCGTGTTGTGATTGTCAATTAAACCTGTTATTTGCATGAAAAAGGCGTGAAAATAGATTTTTATCAATAATCCACCAAAAAATTACATTAAATCGGGCATTTGAAGTGTTCGTACTAAAATTTGTCTCACCAGCATTCGCCGGCGTTGCTATGCGAGACGGCGGCCATTGTTAAACAACATCAACTGAAGAAGATTTGGTAGAAATTGTGGTGTTGGAAAATGTATATTTTGCGTTAAACGTCCTACGGTTGATTTGAATGCGCACAAAGACAGATACAGGGTCATATAAAACATAAATGCCGAAAAAAGTTATACCATATAGCATTAAGTAAAGAATTACAGACATTTTACGTCAGTCTCCACATACCCTATTTATAAGTACGGCCGAATATACAAGATTCAAATTGTCAATTTTCAAAAGGCTGTAGTTCGTGTTTAATCTAATAAATAATCGCTATCATGCCATATATAGTGACATGACAGCCATCTGACACCATCCCACAAGTTTCACAGGTCAAACATGTCAGGAAAGCATTTTCCCAGGGTGCTGGAATCTACGGGCCCCGACTTTGAGTCCCTGCATATTCTGAGTCCCTGCGACTCCTATTTATAAGTACAATCGGGGCCCGTTGGTAGCAAGTTAGGATTATATATATATATATATATATATATATATATATATGTATATATATATATACATGTTAAATTAAGCAAGCAAAGTATTTCTTTCTCTTATCTTAGCGCGGTTTTTACCCTGGGATCTGTTTTCTAGCACCTTCTCATAAATATGTAGCACCATTGAAAATCATTGAGATCTATAACATGGAGTAGATAAACTACTTTTGATCCACTCTGTATGCATAATTCCAACAAATCCATGGTAAAAGAGAGCATGGCAATCAAACACTTACCCAATACTCGCAAACACCATGCTTTTCCCGCACTCGATGCCACCGCAGTATATAAAGCCAGCACGAGCCATCGTTCTGCGCCTTCCACAAGATGAGCTCCCATGGAGCACAATTCGACGCTGTCGCTGAGGGACGCTGAATCGTCACTCCATCTGCAGCCGCTGACGATGACGTCAGAGGAAGACCAGGGTTCAGTGCTTCAACACAGCTTCGCACTAGCAGCTGTCTTCTCCCTTTGCCTTTGTGCTCTGATAGCCGTGGCTCTGTTGTATACATGTGTCACAAAGATTCATCAAAGACCTTCGACAAAACGAAACAGCAGCACAGAGAAGAGAATCACGAAATGTCCTCAGTTTTTGACATTGAATTTGAAAACTCTTTCGTTGGACTTAACGTGCCTCTGTTGCAAGAAAACTCACTCATTTGAGTTGGATCTTGGATATTTGCAAAAACAAAAAACAATATGGATTGTGAGATTATAATATGAGGTCTACAATACTGGATATCACGGCGTGGATTAGCGTTATGTAACAAGATGTGTGTTAACTAATGATTTATGTATATTTTTGTACGAAATATATTGTGTTTTTCATGATCTATCACAATTTGATTGTTATCCTTGAATTAATTGATATGAATATGTTGTACTGTAGTCATATATGTTAACATTTGTTTCGAGCCATTTATATTTATATTTATATGGGATGCACAAAGGAAGGAAAATGATGTGGAAAAGCAGTTCTATAACCTAACCATATTATCCTTGTCAAAGAAGAAGGACTGAAAGATTACATTGTGAAACAAAAAAATTACAATTTGTAATTATAATATATTATATTGTATTATAATTTTAAATGCATCTATACCAATAAGGTAATACCCACCCCCCCCCCCCAACCCAACAAAAATTGGTCTTTTGTTTATGAACAGAAATACGACGGTTCGGTTGTTGCATAGGCGAGTGCATTCTGATCAGAAACAGTCTGGTCAAAAATATTCATAGGAGGAGCTGCTGTAGAACTCACGCGTTGTCCAAAGCCGATCATATTTCCTCTCGTTCCGGAAATCACGAACTACCGCAGCCATTATATAACAATGTAATAAACACATGCATGTCAATGAGATAATCATGAAGATATACATTGGGCAACACATTCATAGTTTACTTCTGGTGATACACACATTACCCCATATTGCTCCGTCCCGCGCATGCGCGATGTATGTGTGATTAAAGTATGTGTCATTATTAGCGTTGTTGATAAGTGGTTGAATGGTAACAAGGGTTGTCATGTTTGGTTTGTTAATCTACGCTCACCGAAACATGGGATACGATGCAATAGCCCTTTCAACCAAGACTTTGAGTTAGAATAGATTATCTGCTGACTCCTATTGTATAATGGATATCGGGAGAAAAAGTTAATAAGTTAATTTAAACGTGTAGTGTAATTATAAGTCACTCACTTACATCCTAGTTATAATAATTATGAAAGATTGATTACATCAAATAGAGGCAAATTTGCATACGCAATTCAATTACATCTTCCAACTGATCTCTCTTGAACTATAAACTGCCCTATGATGCGTGTAGTTTCATTTATATACAACTTTTTAACTCGAACTCATTTTCCGTCCTCTTGGATAACTTTTGACACCTTATAGTCGAAGTTAACTCAAATATGCAAAATTTTCATGCAGAGTTGGATGCCAAAGTAACTTTGCTGTGATTGGATAAAATTGTCTCAAATAATTGCTCGGCTCGGAGCGTCCAATCAGCATCGTTCACACCTTTCTCGAAGTTGAAAGCGAACGGTTCTCGGAGTAACTCTCGAATCCTACTCATGATCACAATAGGTGTCATATTAAAGACGCACAGCTTCATTCAATTTGTGGTCTGCATTGTTAAAAGACGATTAAAGAAATCTACAAAGCGTTCATGATCTTTTTAAATCGGCAAAATCAAAGAAAATATGAAAGGCACACCAGACTTCACAGGGGGTGGATACTTGAATGACCACATGGTTCGTCTTTGTTTTCTTTTATTGACAACAATAAAAATGATGGTGAGTAATCGTTTGGTATTTCAAAGTTAATTTTCAACACTGAACAAGAAGTTAGAACAAAAGGAATAAATTGGAATGAATAAAATTATGTACATGAAATGGAAATTGACCATTATTGGTGGGAAAAATGTTGGATGCGTTGCTGTTGATGGCTCGAGCTTCTCTGTCGGTGGTCACACGACTTGATTTGACAGATTCGCTCAACTCCATGGAAAAAAATCAAGAATAAAAGAAAGTGAAAAAATAAAAAATAAAAAAAATAAAGTTCATTGCTGGATATTGCATGATACATTCGAATCCCATTTCCAACGGAAACTTATTACGTAACTTATTACTAGGAACTTATTACTTATAGAGTATTGTATACATTAAACTCATTTGTAAACATTAAACTATTTGTGATGTGCATAATTAGCCCATAGCCAAGTCAAAGCACTAATATTCACGTATGGTTTCGCATAGACACCCAAAGTTCATGCTTTGTACCTGGCACCTTATTCGGGCCATGCGTGCCACGAATTCCCCAATCAAGCATTGAGCTGGTTGTTCGATCGGGAGCAGGACAGCAGACATCGAGTGCAAGCATGAGATGAATATTTATGTGCATCGCTCATAATATGTATTATCAAATCAAGCACATTTGTGATATCATTATATCTGAATTAGAAATGCGCCCTTGAATTTATTATCTTATCTGATTTCGAGCACTGTTATCTATTGATATAATTCGTTTATAATGATTATACCATAATAAATAATGATAAAAACCATGTGCCCCGGGTGAGGCTCGAACTCACAACCTCCGCATCTCTCGGCACAGCTGATACTGTCGTATAAGTACGGCGCGCTAACCGATTGTGCTACCGGGGCCACTGGACAGAGAATCGAACGCAGATGTTCATATAGCAATGCAGCTGATCGATCATGCTGTGCTCTGAATCAATACATTAAAATAACAATGAATGAAGTGTTAATATGCTCTCTCTCTGTAGCTAGATATGGTGGATTACTAGGAACTTATTACGTAATGAGTTGAAAGCGCTATTACCTGGCAGCGTAATGACAGCTCCAGGATATCATGCGGTGTTTGGTGTTTTGCTAAAAGCTTGACACCCTGAAACCATTACGCTACATAATGCACTTTCAAAGGGAATTACCGTCATCCTGTATGCACACATCAGTGGAACAAGATGTTATGGATGCTTTTTAGCCGTAATCAACTCTATAAAACTATGTGGCTTTTGTAATATTTTTCTAAGGACTTTGGATTTTCTGTGAATGTTCAAGTTATTGAATGAAACATAAGCGGTATGCTTTTGATAAACTAATGTGAACAATTGAATGCCACTCCACCGCCCATTACATTTGTCGGCGCCACTCTCGAGTACAGCCATGAACGCCGTCACCTGGGATTCATCCTAGACAGCGCCCTCAGCCTTCATGCCCACGTAAATGCGCTGACTCGGAAGGGAGCAACAGAGGTCTTTCTTCTTCGGCGGCTATCTTATAAAGTCAAAGACCGTGATCTGCTTTTAAAAATATGCAAAATGTACGTGAGGCCGCATCTGGAATACGCCTCTCCCGCTTGGGCCGCCCTCGCAGTCACACAGACTGGGCTATTAGAAAGCCTGCAACGCAGAGCCATGCGTATCATCCTCGCCCTTCCCCGAATTCATCACATAACCGACGCTGACTACGCTGCCCTCAACATCACCTCATTAAGACATCGCCGCAATTTCGCCCTCGCCTGCTTCATGTTCAAATTAAATAGCAGTCGTCTGCTGCAAGCTCTCCAAATATAAACCCATCTCTCATACCAACCCATACAACACGCGGAACTGTGTTTTGCGTGCGCCATATGTGCCTTACCCGTGCCTACGTCTTCTCGACCGTTCTTTTCTGCCTGAAAATTGTGAACTTCATTTCTCATACCTTTCATTCTCTTCTGGACATTTCCTATTTTAAATCATCTCTTCGCGAGTCATCACATTACATGCCACTCGCACAAATTTATTACTAAATATTCTGCAAAATTATGACCAGTCAAGAGGACCTCCTCATGACATGTACTGAATAAAGTTTTCTACTAAAAAAAAAAAATTTTCAAAGTAAGTTAAAAGTTGTAAAACTAAACAGATGAAGTATTATCTATCACGAACAATTTGAGAATTTAAAAAAAAAAAAACAAGAATCAATCAGAGATGTGACCAAGGAAAATTTTTAATTAGGTAATTGATTAACCTTGATCAAGGAAACATGAACATAATCTCAGCAATATTAGCAATATTGCTATTATGCAAGATTACGCAAGAACGGTGCATCTAGGAGCCATAATAGTTACGAGCTTTATTTTACATATTGATGCACTGAATCATTTAATGCCAGTTACAAGTCTCCAGCCTTACGTATTTCGCTTTCTGATAAATTGTTACTCGCATCAGAAAATGAGAGTCAGGTGGAATAGCGCTCAGACCGAACCTTTCGGGGCCCTCAATGGCGTCAAGCAGGGCGGATTTTTTTCTCCTATTCTTTTCTGTTGCTACATGGATATTTTGTTGGAGCGACTTAGGGACTCGGGCATAGGGTGTCACATCGGGCAGCGTTTCGTTGGTGCATTGTCGTATGCAGACGATCTCACTCTTCTGGCGCCATCTTTGAGAGGATTGAGAAAAATGCTCAATATCTGCGAAGTGTTCGCACTTAATTTTGATGTAATATGTTTAACCCATCTAAATCCGAATTTTTTTTTTTAGTCATTCATCCAATACTCACAGTGTGTCCAATATCACTCTTTGTGGAAAGAAAGTTAAATGTGTAAAGCAGGTGAAGCATTTAGGCAATATTGTTTCTTGACGAAGGACCAGAAAGTACTCGCAAGATCAGTGATTATTTTTTTCACGTCAATTCATTAAAAGTCAATTTTAGAGGTGTTCGTTTAGATGTTATAATTAAGTTGTTTGAAGCCTATTGTATGACGTTCTATGGTTCGCAGGCATGGAATCTGAGTCAGTCGTGCATTGATAACATATGTGTGAAATATAACAGAGGGATTCGCTTTCTTCTGAACCTTCCGCCACTATTAATTCTGTCACTAGCATCCTCCTATCAGACAATAGAAGCATCACATCCCTCAATTTAAATAAATCATGCTCTACTTTGCCCTCTGATCCTGAAGCAGCAGTTAAAGCTAGCCTCATTCGGGACATCATAGACAGTAATTTTCAGTCCCCCCTCTTGACAAGAGATGAAATAGAATACATCTTTGAAGATATATGTATTCATTGGGTTCGCTTTTTAACTTTTTGTTAGATTTAGGTTTTTTTTTTGTTTTGTTTTGTTTTTTATTTTATTTATTTTTTATTTATTATTATCATTTTTTTTTTACTACACAAATATGATATCATATATCAATATATACTTGTATTGTATTTTGTGTGAAATAAATGATGAATGAATCTTACTAGTCAATGAGTTATTGGCGATAGAATTTTCAACTTGGAAAAATCACTGCGACCTTGACCTTTAACCTTTGACCTTCAAATTACAGTGTTAATCCGAAATGACTTGCTTCATTAACAAGTGCAACTTACTAATTGACAGACATGAGCGAATTCAAAATATTAAGTACCAAACTTTATTCAACGAAATACCGAAGCGATGAAATTGGCTAAGTGTTGCCTAATATGTGTTCCAACCGAAAACACACAAATATTCTAAATTATCACATTCCCTTCTAAGACTCGACAGCACACGTAGTATGCAACTCAGAAAATTTAAAAAATTTACGAAATTTGAAATAAGCATCAATTTATGCAATTAAATGCTTTAATTACCACAATGACCTTGACCTTGGTGCAACCTCATTTAAACTTATAATTTCATAAGATGGCTATACTAGCAATATACTCAATGCCACAACCCGCTTAACAACCAAGATATTTGCTTTTAAAAATGTCGTAATTACTATTATGCAAGATTACGCAAGAACGGTGCATCTGAGAGCAGTAACAGCGCCATGCATTTTTGTACATATCAATGCGATGGATCGATTTATGTATGTTGCAAGATCCCAGCTCAGTTAATGAGTGAGCTAGAAGCGATCCAATTTGAGACTTGAAAAATCGCTGTGACCTTGAACTTTGACCTTTAACCTATAAATTTGAATCAAACTCGCAGAATGACATGTACTATCAATGTGTGAAATTTGCTGAATTATACTTCACGGAGTTCCGCGCAACGGTGCATAAAAAATCGTTCACAGACACACAAAAAAAAAAAACAAAAAACAAAAAAAAACAAAACAAAAGAAAAAAGAAAAAAACAAAAAAAAAACAAAAACACGTAAAGTAACATAAGAAAAATTTAAAATTTAAAATTTTCCATAAAAAAAAAAACACGTAAAGTAACATAAGGAAAATTTTTAATTTAAAATTTTCCTTAATTAACTGAGGAAAGCTGATTGGAGAAAGCAAGGCTTCCTTCTCTCGTTAAAAGTATTTCCAAGAAGCACAGAAGTCTCAGAAGCACAGAGCGAATTATCCTTTGATTACATAATTCATACATATGATTTACGAAGGTCAGATGTGATAGGCACAAGGGTGACGGAAAGATCAGCGTCATTCGCCAAATTATGAGAGACAAGTGGCCGCGGTCATGTGTTAAGTATAAAACAATGATATTTGAATTTGCTGGATTGAGATCAGGTCAACTTTGTTTGCTAATTATAACCACATATAACTGGATTATCATGTGTAATACTATCATGTTATTACGCAATTTTTATCATTGCCTAAACCCGTATTTGATAAAACATTGAAAATAGATGATTATCATTATTGTTATGTACATCCATCTACAGGCTCAACCATGAGTCATATCCCAGAATGTTATCCCGTTCAAACGCTATATGTCTTGCAACGAATCGCATAACAAGAGCCCGTTGCATAAATATTCACTTTGAATTCAATCAGAAACCCACAAGAATGTTCTACCGGAGATACGTAGATCCCCATTTGCACGGCATTCATTTCCTTCTTTTGAAACTTGCTCTTTGAGGAAGAACCCCTTCGACAGCAAGCATGATATATCACTCTCCTGGGAACCATGGCAATGAATTCAACCCCAATGATCGTAATTTATAATAGCACCCTTGTGTGTTAAACATACATCTAAATGTGCACATGAACACAATTACGGATAGGGTATGACACAGTTTTGCTCCAATTCACTACATGTTAATATACAATGTATGACGATTTATAAACCAGCGTTTTTTATCTCACTGACAAGCAGCTCCACGCTTAGTGGCAGAGTGGAATCCAGCGTCTCTGGGAAATAACTAAGTGAAGGAATTAGAGATGCCCGGTTTTCTTCTGAAAGGAAACACCACCAAACCGCATTCCCTTGTGTGGCACAAAGGAGACGTTCGTTACAAGAAAGGGTGGTGAGACTGGAGCTTCCGGTGTATCATGTATCGACACTCCACTAATCCAACCATCAAAGTTGACACAATATCTTTAAAAGTCTACAACATCAGTTAAAAAAAAATCAAAGTTGTACTATTTACTTCATGTGAGAGCATTACTTATTGGAATAAAATATCTTTATTTTTCTGAAATAATTGTGTGTGTTGTGCTTTGTTACTCAGTGTGTTAGTTTATTCCATGATTTGTTAGAATATTGTTACTTTATGTTATTCTGTAACATGATTACTTTTCAAAAAAAAAATATATATATATATATAAAACCCAATCCACTCGTGAAAATAGGAGAGAAGTTATTCTTAGAAAACATTAGTTAGTTATTAACTTCGATTGTGACCATTCCCAGTAACCAAATACTCAACAAATTAATTATCTCTGTTGCCAATATTGTCTGCTGATCTTTGCAAGAGACGAAAATAATGATGGAATATCGAAGTAAACCCAGGAGACTTCTGTCTCATTGTTCATGCTTATAAACACAGCGTCCGTTTTGCTTCAGGCGAAGGAATGAGACCAAAATGATGTTTGCTTGGCAGGACGAGAAGAAGCATTATTGATTTCATGTTTCCTTGCCATTCGGATCCGGTGTCGTGCGAAAATGTGTTGGCTGCGAAAAAATGCCATCATGAATCAGAGGGGCGTACCCATACAACAACAAGGGGGGTTAATTGTAGACTATCACATAGGTAACAGATTCAGTTCTGTGAAGCTATA
>KB309831.1:39744-103320 GCA_000328365.1 Capitella teleta
GCCAAGATGTCTTACAACTTTCACAGAGATTTGAGCCCAATTTGAACCCAAAATTTCCTTGCTTTAGAGCGATTTTATCTTTTTGTTGTGACCAAGGCTTCAGTCTTATACTTATCATGTAATCAAACGCGATTCACTTTCAGCCACATTGCGCCATTTACGTTTCTCATTTCTGTTCTTAGATGTTCATGTTAGATGTCATGTCATTTCTGTCTTAGATTGCTGAGCAAAACGGCCGCTGAGCAAGCTGTGTATCATCATCATATTTGAGTCAATGATTTTCCCAAGAGGCAGCATGTGAAGGCGAACTACGAAAGGTTGATCCTTGAGGCATGTCCACCTTCAGTTGGCTAGGAGAGAGAAAGATAGCCATTCAGGCGAACTGATTTGTTTTCGGTCTTTGAGGCATAGGACCTCACCCTTAAGAAACCAGCTCCAAAGAGTCTAATTCGCTCCTTTTAGCGCTTCAGTAGTTGACAGTGGGCAGTAATGTCAAATGAAACACCCAGGCCTAGACTTCTAGGTTTACAATGAAGAGTGCTGTGATTTTATGAGGTTCACCAACGTTATTCAAGTCGCAAAGCAGCGCGTGAACACAAATATTAATTTAATATTTAATGCTGAATTGATAGGGAAACGAAATTTAGAAGAGAAAATTACATGTGCAGATATCATATTATCATTCGCTCGATTCCAAGAAAACGCACTGTTGGTTACCATAGCGACAGAGGGAAACATCCAAATCGAACCACACGAATTGAACTGCGTAGAAGAACACTAATCTCGAAAAGCATTATCATAAATTTTCCGATGCAATGGTGTAATACGTAATGATAACATTGTAAAGTGGTTAACTATGATGCAATTCAATGATAGAAAGAAGATAACTGGAGCTCTGAAGCATACGTAGATGATTTCCTACCTCTGAACATCAGGGAACAATTTCGCTGAGAGGTGCCGCAAAACAACATCTAATCACAATAAACGGACATCAATTGCTTTTCTACGCGCTGCTGGGGCTCATTAAGGGAATTTATATTGTTTGTGTCTGCTCCAGGCAACCAGAACAAATTGATTACTAGATTGGCGAACAAAGCTGGATGAACCAATAGGATAATAACTAGAGATGCACGGATGGGAACATTTTCTGATAATCGGATAACGAATATCCGGCATATAAGGTCGGTATAATTTTTATATTTTCCCGGTGTATACCATTTCAGCGTAATTCTATGAAGACCTCATCCAATATTTGAAGATTAAGTTCCTGTTCAGTATTAATAATGAATGAATATATGAAACTAAGAATGTCTTCATTATAAATATATCTAACAATCTTCACACATTTCGGTTTTATTATTAGGCTACACCATGCAATTAATAAATCATTGCTCAGCTTATCAAAGACAAGCGCTTTAATGGTTATGCAATTAGGGGAATCCACTATTCATTTAACATTGACAGTTTGAGGTTATTGCTTTTCAAAAATATATGCATCAGTTAAGACATTCACAAAAACAAAAATCGGATATCGGATTCGAATATCTACGCATCGCTATTCATTATGGAAACGCGGTTACAATAAATTCACACGTTAGAGCAACGATCTGAATAATTATTTGGTAATAAGCATTTTCGAAACTTCCATAGTGTCAGCAATATTCGCCGGCGATTACATCATGTTTGATCTGCAGCGTGGACCTCATGGCTATGTTTGGTCAGTCTCAGGTGACGGGAAATTGAAGCCCTGTCTATTTGCGTTTATTTGCAGGCTGACTCCCAAATGCAATAAGATTCATCCACCTTCTCAAAGGACTTCAAGATATTGCTTCAAGGGACTATTGAATAAATAATACAAGCAGCATCACAAAAAGACTGATAAAAGTGGCACTAGCACTAGCATATACCATGGTATTGGTACTATTATACATACATACATCATCATACACAATTATGATCATGTACATATAACGCATAATAATGTTTTCGTCTAATTTGATATACGAATATGATGATAAATCATCATTCTAATGTGATCATAGTATTATGATCAGAAAACACTATCATATAATATACATATCATATGATACATGGAATATCCCGAGCATGATCGCGGATTATACAGGAAATCTATCCATTATTCTCGATGTAATATGGATGCAAGAGACACCGAATAGCTCAATCGGTTTGATCGGTTGACTGCAACCCTATGGCGACCATGGGGTCGAGCCTTCGAGGTCCCGGATTTGAGACCCAATTTGAGACCCACGGGCATTATGATAGTGAATTATGATTGTAATCCGTTATAATTGTAATTCTTCAGTGACTCTGCAGTGCTGCCTAACTGCGTAACAAGGCCGGGCGCTGTGTACTACTGTCTATAGTGGTATGCAGGATAAATAACCCTAGGAATTTATCGATAAGAGTAGGGGAAAACCCAGGTCCCGGGCCTTCTGTTCTGGCGGCCGTATCATCCGTTTGGATTGGGTGGAGCCGTAAAACCCCATCACTCACTCACTCACTCACTCACTTAAGCGTATTTGATGTGCATAGCTGTCCATTTCTGAGAATGCTCATCAAGGCACCTAACATCAAAGTCATCATGAAGGCGTTCGTGCCATCGGTTTCACCTCCATTAGGCATCAGGTAACCTCTGGATTCCGTTCAGGTGTGTGTTGAAATGAAAGGGCATTGTTCCATTAACTTGCTGTCTGGCTTCATGAGAAACGCCTTATATATCAGTCATTTAATGCACCAGGTGGCGCGGTGATATAATCATATTAAAATAATATTAAAATAATATTAAAATAATATTAAAATAATATTACTGTTTGTAGGGTCACAAAACTATTGGGAATAATTTCAAATTTTGTTTTATCTTGCGGGCGTCTAATGTACTTGGTTGATTGCACAGGGTGTGTCTGCGCTATGCGCGTCCTGATTTCACGTTCTGGTTGAGCCGCGCTTTAAAGTAGGCTCTTTGATCATGACGCACCTTGGTTCATCTGACAAAATTGTTATACCGTGAAGGGCAATTAGCTTTTTCTGGATCCTTTCAGCAGGTGTTCTCGATCAGCACATTCAGCCAAGAATCGGGAGAGTGTGTCTCCTGAACTCTGTTAATGATCTGGTCATTTAAGGAATACTTGTTTTGTCTTTCAGGATTTTTGGAGGAGGATGTTTCTTTCCACCGCCCTGCCCTTGTGCTGTCAGAAGATGAGGAGGACTGAAGACCAGGACTGAATCACCATGGTAACGTTAGATAACGTTATTGCCCCCATCCTGAGTAACGTTAGATAACGTTATTTTGTAACGTTAGGGAAGGTTACCTACACCTGTCTCCCATATTTGCCTAACGTTTCGTTTTTGTTGGTGCAGTTTATATTTTTCCCGCAGCTGCACAATCGTTGCAAATCACACCGATTCATTACCGAGACAGAGACATAATATTATCAACAATGACTCACTGACTAGATGATTTTTCAGCCACTGAATGAATTAGACTGATTCGCAGAACCCTGGATGCATTATTGCATCCAGGGTCTGTCAGCAAATTAACAGAAACCCAAAGCCTTCTTTCATCTGCATGGAGACAGGGTAAACATAGTATGGCTCCGTGGACTTCTCTTGCGGGTCGCTTAGCAAATATACTTTTGGCACGAGAGTAAATTGCTGAAGCATTATGCTTCCACTCATTTAATCATTTAATCACTGTCCCAATCAGTCAAACCCCATTGTGTAGTGTAATCCGCATGCCCAAACAGCATGTAACCTTGGATTTGGTCGTTCTTTAGATTGCGATCAATGATTTAGACTGAGAATAGCCGCCGCTTGGCAACGAGGTTGTTTGTTTATGTGCACTACCTGCAGTAGCTCACCTTTAATACTGTGTGGCCTGATAAAGCATTAACAGGCAAGACAAAAATGCAGTAAGCTCGTTGTGTGATTTGATTATTGAATCTCTCTGTGGGAATTGCACGTTCATCCTGTATTCTGTCTCCCATCCATAACGCACTACGTGCGTTCTCAGCTTCAGGTTTGTGGTTGCTTCTGTTCATAGCGCTCACAGTGAGTCATACGATGCTTCCGAGTTGCGAAATGCAGTCTGACTCATTGTCATTGAGGATATAATGGTGAGCGCTGTAAGGATTGTGGCGGAGGGAACTGTCGCACGTGGATATCACGCCAGACATCTATAAACTACAGGATAACATCTTCAAATCGATTTCGCTGAAGAGACAGCGAGAGTGATGATGCAACAAAATAAGGTTCTGGTCCAATGCTATACTCGGACGCTGAGACTGTCTGGTATCAGTAAGTCTCCAGACCAGTAATACGAGTAAATGTGAGCACGAAGATCCATCTGAGATACAAAGATGGTTCGAAATCTGCCTCGATGTAAACTAATAAATGTTAGCTCACTGGGCTAAGCCTCCCGCCCCACTGTAAGTAAGAAGTATAATTAGTAATATTGGTAATAACTTATGTACATCACGTTGATACCAATGATAGCCAAACTAGTTCGTACAATAATTAAGCGAGGGGAAGGCACTCACAATCCAACGGAACAATCATAACGCACTTTGAAACAGCATCGGTGCCTGGCGTTTCGGTGTATGCGTGCACCTTCTACCGAGGTTCGTTTGGTCATCGAGAGCGTTCTTCGTGGATTTCATTGTGTTACTTCAAAGGATGCTAATATGGAGGGCTAGTTGATTAATATATTCACAATAGGTCCATCTGAACAATCAAAGCTCTCATATTACAAACCACAATAACATCTGAAGGAAGACTACAACAATGACGTCAGCGTTCAGTGACGTCATATCCGATCTAAAGCGAACCAACACAGACACAAAGCGATGGGATTTGGAGTCGAAATACTCAACTGGAAAATTCGACAGAATTCTTAAAGAAAGGTAAGAACATCGATTTTTATCGATATTGATATCCATTGGTTGTCAATGGACTGCAAAGACAAGCAGGACTCAGTGACTACGAGGCTGTTATAATATCAAGTCTGCAAAATGGATCAAGTGAACTGATGTCCATCTTTGTTGATCCACTACTGAACAGTAGAACATACGTCGATTGGAAGGTGTGTAAATGCAATCCTCAGTGCCTCATAGTTGCGAATTGTGTTTCAACAGAAAAACCCAGAAATGATAGGAAATTTCATGAGAGTAATTTCAGAATGTGATTACGACGAAAATTATTCACGAGATCACCAGTACGTCATTGATAACATCATCAACATATCCAAGTAAGGATCTGTACATAATCAGTTAAATGATAAGTTTGATGTTCGGTCAATTAATATTAATAGCTTTAAATGCAATCATGTTTCCACAGACGCCTTCGCATTCAGAGTATCATTCAGCCAACGATCAAAGAAATAATACTGAAATCATTGCACACATCTCAACTGTGGCATCCAATACTCAGGGCATCAATGTCAGTTTCTGGAGAATATACATGGAAGGTATTTGACATTGACAACTATTGCAACATCGACTCGACTGTTGGTGTTCTTCAGGATGGTGCAGAGAATTTCTTCAGTACCGTTTACAGCTTGATCCTTGTGCAAATAAAGAAGCGACCGGATCCTCCAAATGGCTCATATTTCTACAATAACATTTGGATGATATCAACATTCTCGCTTAGCTTCATACCGTACGTAAATGAGGAACTATAAACTAATTATGCAATCTTTGATTTCAGAAAATTATTATACGACCCGCTTGCGGCAGATTTGGCGAATATTTTTGAATTCTGTAAAAAGGAAGAGTTTTATTCCGAAGATGATTGCAATGACACTGGTTCCAAAACTCTGACCCATGCGATGTGTTTGGCGATTATGCAATGCCTCGATTGGAATGTAGGATTCCATTTCGTATATCGTATACATTATTGGTTTGTAAATTGTTTTTGATTTCAGAAATTCTCCCCAAGCAGTTTATCCACGCTAATCCCTCACATCAAGGATTTGCGCAATTGTGGTGACGATGAATTGGGTGAGGCTGCTGAACGCATATTGATTGAAACCAAGAACACAACATTAGATGAAGACACAGGGGAGGCCATTGTGTCTGCCTATCTGAAGGGAGGAAAGGATGTTCTGATATGTGAGTAGTTTACCAAGTAAACGATTATGACCGAATTCTCGTTTGAAGAGAGTAGGTCTGGGTCATGTGTGGGTTACTTCAAAGCATTGTGTGTCGGCGTCGAAACATGACAATGAAATGACAATAGCATAGGGAATGGGCGCCGCCACACAATGCTTCCTAACCCACACATGTTCTTTACCCACACTTCTCAAACGAGAATGCGGCCATAACTGTCCAGTTTGCATTGCACATGTAGTGATTCCACCTCTAAACCAGAGAGCGAGAGTGTCCGAATGCATGTGTGATTGCTTAAATACTAGATTTGTAGTTTTTTTTTGTGAAGCCTCATTACTTTTAACATGTATTCCAATGACCAACGTCATTGCGTGAAGAGGACGAGAAAATAGCTTACATGAAACATACGGGGCAAAGGGTAATTTGCATAATGGTTCCAGACGACGCGCTCGTCGGCGTCCGCTTGGGCGATTGTATAATAACATCGGCGCACCTCATGTAAGTGTTTATTAAGTTTCCCCGGACACCGTAACAGCACACACAATTATTGAGGGTTTGCTGTTATAACTTGTAAATTAAGTTAATTCACAGGTAAATTCCCGGCACTCTACAAGACAAACCCAGAGGCCTTCGACGGCAAGATCCTAGCTATCATGGAAAGGATGCACACGCAGGACTGGATCCTCACCACGACTATGACCCTCCTGTGGGAGGTTGCCAAAGCAGAACCCAAGGTAACATAACAGTAATATGCGGATAATTATTATCTTTGGTCTGTAAAGTTTGCAATTTGGTTGTCAATAATCCAAAACTATATGATGCCTCTTGAATATATCCAGGGATAAACTGCGATATTTCCTTTTTAATGGCTATGAAAGTGTGAAAATCCTCTGATATTGCATTTGATGTGAAGCACTGAGAATCAATTTTCAGACATTTTCCGAAGAAATGATTCGCGACGTGGCAGACACTGTTCAGATCCCAAACACTGGTCCCGCAGCTCTCATGGTCCTGGCGGCATTAGCACAGACGCGACCCGGTGATGTCATTCACTATGAACACGAGGTACAATGCGCGATTGAAGACTTGCCCCTGGGTGGAGATGCTGGGATGGGGGTCTTGGTTCCGCTGTCTACTTTGGGCGAAGTAAGTTTTTACATTTGTTTTAATTTGTTTAATAAGTCATCAATCTCAGGTGCATGCAAAACGATACATTGATTTCCTGTTCACCCGATTCGAACAAAACACAGAGCAATCGAAGAAAGTCGATTTATTGAACTACATTCGTAGAATTGGTACCAATTGGCCAGCGACATTATTGGACCACGAACCTATGCTAAGAACTCTCGCAAAGAAAAAGGATGGACCAGTTGGCCAAGCAGCACACCTGTGTCTTGATGTCACAAATGATGAGCAGTAAGTCTAGTAGGTTAGTATTGCAATAATATAACATCCAGTTAATAAATTATTCAATCGCTACTTAATATCCCACACGAGTACAAATGCTGTATTTTGGCTGCATGCAATTGTATTTAGCAACTCCCTCAGTGTTGATCATAGCGTAGACATTACAACTGTTTTGTCCAGGGACTCCGCAATGCCCACTGAAGATTACGATGCATCGAATGATTGCACATTCGTTAAACAACGGTTGGACGACGAAGACAACTCTCAATCATTTGGGCGAAACTCGACAATAAGAAAACAAAGTGCTGGGTTGATTGAGACACACAAAGACGCGGATATTAGTGGCAAAACAGAATATGCATCGAAAACGTGTACAGTTTTATAAATTTGTGATTGATAATAAATGTGATCTCATTGTGTCATTATTGTTATGAATAATTGTGCTAATCATTGATATATTCAGGAAGGTCAGACGCAATATAACCAAATGAACCCTTGCATTCACAAGCATTGATTCCTGTAAGCAATTTGTATTATTGTTTTAATAACAATAATATATATATTTATTGATTACAATTGGCTAAGATGAAATAACCTTTGATATTTGATTATTCTTTATTAAGCAACACAATAACAAAACAAAAATTCGACATTGAGCACGTGATATTATATTACATAAATCAACATTATGTGCATTATATCCAATACCATATACATTATATAAATACGCACACATCCAACGAATGCATCAACACTGCTCAGTCATGCTGCCCTCAGAATGCACTTTACTTTTCCCGATGCCAAGAACCGCCATGAAAGCAGCTCTGTAATCCTTATTCAACCAGCAATAGAAAAAAGGATTCACCCAAGAATTGCAGAACATCAGCGAGTAAGCCAACTGGATCCCGTACTCAGCCAACCACCATGGCAACCCCTTCTGTCCATAATACTCCACGTAGAAGTTGACAGCAATGTACGGAGCCCAAAGAGCAAGCATGGTTGCCAAGGTAACCCCTGACATCTTCAAATAGCGCTTCGTTCGCTCAAAACTCTTATGACTGATGCTACCGGAATCCAGCTTTTTAATGAGCCTCACCGTGGTAGCATAAAATACAATATTTCCAAATATTATTGCATAAACTTGAACCTTGAGAACTGTATAACACCAGGTTGGCATGACTTGCATGACGTAGTGACTCCAGGGCTACGTCATTTATGCACTAGTTGGATGGTAAGCTCCAAGCTCGTAATAACGAAGACTCAACCAATCACTTCATATTGGCTTTAATTTACCTTCAATAAAATAGTCCAAAGTACTCAAAATGAAAAAAGGTTCCAAGTAAGTGGTCTCTGTAGAAGCACGTGAGAGAGAGATGTGTGGTGTGTCGTGAGAAGGCGTAGAGGAATCAGTGTTCATGGAAAATATCCGTGTCTTATAAACTAGAAGCATGGATGTGGGGCAGCCTGTGTTTCTAATAGATAATGCAGAGAATCGGTGCCTTCCAAATAGTTGCTATCTGACAATGATGGATGCGCTTGCTCTCCGGTTCTTTGTTCTCGGCGAACTTCTGACCGCCAGTATTCGCTAATTGCACGTTGGCCTTCTGACCTCTCAGTATTCGCTGATTGCCTCTTGGGAGATGGAAGCAATCTCGTGCACGCGCTGCCCGAAGGTCTATACATGCATAGGCAGAGTTTATATAATCATAATTACATATGGTATAATGCAACATCGTGTAAAGTAGTTAGAAGCATCCACGTAATCTTAACATTGCATGGCTTCGTATGATCTCAGAACTTGAATTTCGTCGGTATGCCATCCGTAATGAACAAGCATTGCAGTGATGAAAGAGAACATGTAGGTCCACTCAAGTGCAAGGACACACCTGATACGGAATGGACTGACATGGTTCTTGTAGAAAATTGGTTTGGAAATTGCCACAAACCGATCAATTGCTATTGACACGAGCGTCAGTAAGGCTGACCCCAAAGACTGCACATACAGGATTCCCAAACCTATGTAAATAACACGTTTCCTCCAAACCGCCTCTTCTGATATTTCAGGGCAGTATACTCCAAAACGATTCATTACTGCGTCAATGCCAATCGCAGGCGAAAGGAGAATGTCAGCCAAACTCAAGCTGACGATGTACCACTTGCCCTTTTGACCAATTCCTTGTTTGGTTCTCAGCATGGTGCTGATTGTCAGAGTATTGCTGATGAGTATAAAAGCAAACAAACACCATCTACTGGTTTCTACAACAACGTTGTAGGTGATGCACGTTCCTGATATTCCCATGGTGTAAGGAACTACGCTTGGTATACTTCCCTCAAGTTCAACGGACGCTGTTTATAAGCAGAGTGAACAATGGATTCCATTAGAGGCATTACTCAGTTTTATATGCCCACACCTCTAACATTGAGAGGGTATTAGGAACCTTTTACGTACAAATAAAAGGACATCGATTTAAGTGATGGATACGTGAGATTGTCAGGAGGAATTAATGTGTTCTTCGATTCGGTGTGAGTTGCTTGTCCTATTTATACTTTAATGGAGATGTACGGTTTTGTAAATATCACTGCGCAATTTCAATTCAATAACCTTTCCTAAGCGGTTTGCGACCATTAACATTATAAACTCAGTAAACTCTCTATTTTAGCGGCGTGTTTTTCGTGGCCTGAGATTTGGACCATGATTTCAGAACCAGTAAAACCAATACGCTTTAGTCCCAAACCCATGTTCTGTTTAAAGGGAGGGAGAACTGGTTAAAAATGGACTTTGAGTCGTTATTTGATGCATCAAAAATGATTCCTATGCCTGGCCCACACAAGGAGTATCATCCCTAACGATTTTGCGGGAGATATATTGCTAATTAGGCGTGACGTCAGTCGCTGTGATGAAACACCGAGTTCCCAATATTTTACAATGGGCCTCGTCATATCAGCGTGTCCTGCGACTAAACCCCTGGATATTTTTTTTATTTTCTTTTCGGAAATAGATAGAATAATTATTTTGCCACCAGTCAGGCGCGAGCAAAATTTTTTTTTTCGCTATTTTTCTTATTTTAACAAGCGATTTTCTAGGACACCTACCATGTTTCTCATCCTGAAACAATGAAAAGGTCAGCCAGAGTGCACCACGCATGCGCTTCCGTTTCGTAAACAACAAAGATGTCCTTTTATGGCGAAGATGATCTGCTCTGATTGGCTGAAATCGATAGCTTCACGAGGGGAACGGGACCAATCACGGCAAGCCTTCAGCTGACGTTTGCCTCCTATACTTTGTAATGGAAGCCATTCTCCCATAGGCTCAATGGTAACCCAGATATTCGAAATGCATTATGTCCTTACGCTTGCATCCAGGCATGGTGCTTTTGGCACGGAATGCTATCAATTGGTGCTATGAGTCAATAGAACATCACTTAAAATTCAGTTCCCCATCCCTTTAAGCTCAAATCACCCGAGACATGATAATGTTTACATTGGCAGCAATACTGTGTGGCATACTAAATAATTAAGCCCACCATGGGTTATCTCATTGCATGTCTCGTAGCACAGGTGAGCGAGAGCTGGTTCACACCATGACGTCATGGTTTCAAATTGCAGTTGCATGAGAAACCGCCCTGTTCACCGGAGGTCAAAAAAGGTCATAAGGACACAAAATCGAGAGCACCTGTTGTTTCATCATTTATTGCTTAAGTCCACAATGTTGTATGCGTATTATGTATATATAATTTTATCTGCGTTAACTGAATATATTTGTAAATGTTCCGTGCCATCACGTAACACCGAATAAAACCTCCTGCTGTGTAAAAAAATGATTTAAATATTTGTATAGTGCGAATCAATCAGTTGACTTCACTTGATTTGAACTTTAGACAGCTAAATGTATGCTAAGTTGCTAATTATATGAGTTAATGCGTTAGCTCCAGAAGGTACTATGACGTCATAGATGAAGTCATCAAGTCATGAGCACGCACCCAGCACGATATTAAAGGATTGCGTTATGATATTAGTGAGACCGACTGCAATGTATTCCAATTGATCAGAGACTCTCAAACCCCACAAATGCTGGGTCAATGCATTCAATAAATATTAACATTTCCTTAGCATTAAACCACTCTACACATCTCTCTATTTATTAATAGTATTCCCAACAATACATCAAAAAAAAAAAAAAAAAAAAAAAAAAAAAGCAATTAACAATATCAAAGAAAACCCCAGCTACTTGCTGAAGCCTTTGCTCGCACATCCGTTATGACCGTTGCTTCATTCAATGTTTGTAGTTTAATGGTTCTCGTGACTGCCTGACGTGCGTAGTGGGGATGTTCAATTGACACTCTGTTGATCTCTAGAGGTCATCAACCCATGTTTACTGGCCGTAAGTCAAGAACACACAAAGCCAAACCTGATCATACTGTCATTTCCACGCATAAAGCACTCATAACGTTTCATGATTTCATATGAAAGGTTTCTTGTTTTGCTGGAGATCAACAGTAGATTAATAGATGATATATTCATTGTTCCAATTATGCTGATGGAAACTGGGCATGCACTATGAATCGTCATATCGTATTGCATAAGTTGCTTAGGTTATCAATCATGGCTAGAATCATTTCTTTACGAAAACCGCTATTCACACATCAATGTTAATAATTATGTTAACTAGATGGACACTTTCTTTCTTTCATAATTATGATGGGTCATGACAAGTTATTATCAAACTTGAAAATAATAAATTGGCGCTATATAATGTGTACTAACATTGAACATTCACCTAGGGCCAGAGGTTTCCGTTGGGAATATTAAAATTCGTGCATTCATATAGTACAGTAGAGCTTTTGATTACAAAGTATAAGTCGGTTGTAAAGTCTCTCGTGCATCGATCAGCACATGATAACCTATAAACAGTTGCTCGTTTGTTTTGTCGTCATTTGCTTTCTGAATATGCTTTGTCCCCCATTGATCGTTTACTGAGGAAAACGTTCAACCTATCTTACGTTTGTGTAATCATGTACGTAATGCTAATCTTTGTATGCTAATTGTCATTGTTTAGATATTTCTTCAAATCATGGTAGTCAATGATGATTGATGAGGCACATGCATACCATGAATAGTTTGCAGATATCATGACATTATAATAGGAATATTAATGTTAGCAACATATGACATTCAAGAGCTTTCATATTTATATAGGCTCACTAATATACATATGTGACCCTTTCAAGTTTCCGATCGGTTTCGGGTAATTTAAGCTTCCGGATATCCGAACGATATCCCGTGAACTTCACCATGCATGCATCCCTACCTTCAATACAAGTTCAGAAATTCATTAATAAGTGTAATCACAAAGTGTCACTTGACCATGGTCACCATAGTGACACTTGACCGTGGCCTTACCAGAGGGATGGCAGGATATTCGGATTCGTAATCAAAACTCCATATCGCTCTAGTATATCCAACAACCGGATAATCATAATGAGATTTGGGGGAATGATAGCTTTAATCATAACAATACAGGAGATGGGTTTCTTAGATATCTGCTGCTTCCTCTAATCTCAGATGTTTTTCCACAAATAATTACATTGAAATCGTGAGACTTCTGAGGCCTGGAAATAATTGTCACGCTTACGTGACACACATAGATCATTCATAAATTAAATTGTTGTGTTTCCTTTTCTTATTGTTTATCTTATAATTTATGAATTCCTAATATTTGTACGCATATTCCATAAATGGATTGTCTACAGTTTCTTAACATTACTATCAGTTTCATATAAAACAATTCACCTGATTATATACAGCGTTTGTTCAACAATGGATTCAGTCAGAAATACAATGATGTCTGCAGGTAACATAACCTACAGATAAAAACTCCACATTAAACAGGTAAGTTTACGAATCGGGTACATCTGGTTTTCAACTTTGCTTCTAATACTTATATAGTCTCCTCCTTTCAAAACCACCTCGTTCTCTAATAGTTGAAGAGGCCAAGATTGATGCTGAATCACAGCTCTCTCTTTTATAGATTATGCGGATAATCAGACAAGATTCAAACCAGAGTTTGGACAAGTTGTGCGCATATACCGTGTATCAATATCCTTCACGGACGAATCAATACCACTGAAAGATTGAGAGAAATATATCTACACTGTTCGGATAAAGTGCGATATATCTTCAACATGGTGATAGACTTCAAGAACTATAAAGAAGGTAATGATTATCTGATGTCATATATTATACATACAAACTCTATTGTGATGATGCCTATGTGCATTCTGCACATTGACATTCAATTGTAGAGAGAGTGCATTTCAATGCGGAATATTTTATCATCACAATGCTAGTAACATATTGATATCAACTGAATTGTATCAAAGAGATAATGATTCGGGATAAACGACAGTTCAAAAGCGCAAATGTGATTTAAACTGTATTGTGATGCTGTTTGTGCGTGAAATACTGAGCATTTGGACATTGCATGACATTTTCATTTATTCGCCTTTTAACCCAATGGTGAAGAATGAACTTCAAGAGGGTCCTCATAACGAAATCCATAGCAATCCTTGCTAAATTGTACAAGGTTGCTGCTTGCTCATCTATTTTTTCGATCTTATCAATTATTTAATGTTCAGTATGAGCAACGTATGTTTAATAATGTGTGATTGTTTTAAAACATACATTTTTCTTATATCGAGTCTAAGGACACAACTTGCGTGACTTAAAAGGCTTATAATTTTGATCCACCCATTGAGTTATACCATGAAAGAATAATGGGTTAGATTGGCTTAGAATAATTCTGACAAAAGGCAATGTTGTCCTTTTGGATTTAGCTAACACCTTGTGTGGGTAATGCCTTGTCCTCTTCAATGACGAATAATGGCAATGTACCAATGCGCATTTAGTTCAATTAATCATATATCTAGATACCCAGAGACACTCCAGATAAGAAAGTCCTGGTTTGAATATTTTGCATCGGTACACCTATCGTCATGTTATGTTGGTATGAGTTCATAGGACTGAGATGCTACATGAAGAGGCTTAAGCACATCTGGCTTCAGTCGTAATCACTGTACGCATCTTTATTATCATTGAATACAAATTATGTTACAATTTTTAAAAAACCTCCTTAAAAATCATTCAACAACGTGTGTATGGCAAGGAAATACGTCTAAAATCGAAGACGATAAAATCCTAAATTAGCTTCAATATATTATAATAAAGAAATAATAATGTTATACGCTATTTTTGTATTGGCCATCAAAGGTGTTCTAATCGGTTCGTATTGTTAACAATGCGAGCCTCGTAGATAACGCGTCGATGCCATTTGTATTATACACTGTACCTCTATATAATTGGCTGTAATGAGAATCCAAAAAGCAGGTCACAAGTGCGGTGTCAACGTGTTACGGGGTATTTTCGAATACAAATATCGTTGCATGCATTAGAAAGGCTGTCTCTTATCCGAGCCAAACTTCAGACAATCGACCCTCAGTGCATGTTCATATACCAGCTGTAACATATGTATGGACCCTTATGGACGACGGCTGGATACTTGACGTTCTTGGCAATTCCTGTCGTATTAATTATACAACATATTATGGGATGCAGCATTTCAATGAATAGCAAACGTCTATATTTTGTTATTGTGTTTGAATTTGTCTCCATTGACAAATGAGATTGAATATCAGATCACATTAACTAAACTTGTTATGACACCATCATTGTCTATCACATCTGAAAACAATTTGCGACAATAAATATATATTATGTATTCATGCAACCCAAGATCAATGATGATTTCACAAAAAAATACTAAGGTAGTTAACACACATAAAAGCAAGTAATATTATTAATTTTTATGGTACTCCAGTTTGCCAATATCTTGATGAATGATTGTTTGGCTTGCCCACAAGGCGTGATATATATTGATCAAAGAAATTATTTGCCGATTCAATACATTCGGGGTCTGAAATAATTATTTTGTGATTATCATAAGGGACACCATTGCTCTTAAAAGCTTACTGATCAAATATTTGGCTTCACTTCAACTCATGGTTTCTGACATTCAATTTTTGCAATCAACCAAATGGTTTGAGTGGAAATAATTATCTCATGAGCACCCATGTAGATGTACTATTAGCTGATATCAAATTCGCAGAAGGCATTCCAAATATTGTTTGCACAAGCATCTACTGTGAAGCATCAGTTCATATGACTGTCAAGCGCATGTGGCGTCGCATTCACTGCCCAAATTGGCCGCACTACCCTTTGCCCCCATGTATAGCCTAGTATAGTCACCAGGCAATCACTTCAGCAGATCCGGATTGTGATCACAGCCTATATATAGGTCGCAAAGACATAGGATGTTAAGTACATGTCGATCTCTTGCATGCATAGCATAATCAATCACAGGGGCACCACGAAATCAATCGCTCTCTAAGTGATGAATGTCGAAGAATGACCCTTCTCAACACCCCATTGATGCCATCGCAAACATCACATATCACTAAGATCAAGTCTTCGATCACATATCCACTCAATTGTGACATTGGAAACTCTCTCACGTGGAAACCAAAAATCGGTGCCTGGCAAAAAAAAAAAAAAAAAAAAAAAAAAAAAAAGCATTGCCAGAATAAGATTAATTCATATCCCCACATGGATAAAACTCCTCATGTACTCTCCCACACTTTTGTCAAGAAAAAAATTCTACAGAATGTCGTGTTGTTGAGTTACCAACAACAATGGCTCATCTAAAGGCTTTTACCTTCGGTAGCCATTGCTCCTATGTCTGATGAAGGGTAAGCTAGGGTGAGGCCTCTTTGTCCCCTGAGTATAAACCAATCATGCAGCATGGCTGTGGCACGCTGCCACATCCTGCCGGACCCCGTGTCACCTCATTGCATCATTTGCATTGTGCCCTAACGTGAGTAACGTCTCATAAATTGCATATCATGATCTTAACATTGCACCATTATAATAGTACGGTCATCTCGTGTAATTGCATGGGTGTCAAGATTGTGTGTGTACTCGTGTACTTGCGTGCAAACATCACAATAGATCGAGGGCACACTTCCCACATTGTATTACACCCTCGTAATATGATTGTCGATGAGAAGTATTAGCTATCGTCCTCTCCTGTGCAAGATGAAATGTAATTAACTGTCCATTCTGTATATTTAGACCTCGAAGTAAAGCATACTATAAGTAAATTTCCTGTTGTATATCATCATATAATTATGAGCCATAAAGTATATAGCTCAGTCAGTCAGTGAAATACATTATATGTGACAATGACAGTGTGTATACCCAGAAAGTAATGCATCTCACATACAGTAGCATCCATCTAAGTACAATATAACTAATACCTAAGGCTAAAGGTGTATAATCTGCTAATGTGCAACGAACAAGAAGCTCAGTAAACGCTGGCGCATATGTGGCTGCGACGGACTTAACGCAGCCCTGCCATTGGTTCATCGCGGAGGTGAGGGGCGCATGTCACCCCCTCTCTGCCTCACTCCTCTCCACATCGCTCCCATTACAGTGAGGTGTTGCTTCCGTCGCTGCTCCATGGAATTTACTTGGTTGTACTAAGGTCAGTTATCTCAGCAAGTTGGCTGTTGGATTGAGGTATATGTTGCAGATGGACGTTGTATACTGTATATTGAATTGTTGATCAAAGGAATCGTTTTGTACTCTCAGGGTAAATAATTCGTTGTTCGGTTAGGTACTTTTATCTCATTGTGTTTGCTTCATTTGACTTTGTTGGGAACCGATCATTAAGCAAAAGATAATTACATACCTGCTGGCGGTGATTGGAATTGTATGGGATGGCTATATAGACGACCATACATGGTTAATCATTTCTAACACAGGTAGTTAATATTAAATTAATATTAGTTTATATATTATGTTACATTAGGAGTAGTGTGCAGTTATGCAACCAAAACCTTGTCCACATGTAGACCTTGCAGTTATATTTCATGGTACGTGGCTCTCATGGCTTTTCACAATACTTTCTTTACATGGTGGCTCTCGATCATGGCTTTTCACAATACTTTTTTCATGGTGGCTCTCACGGCTTTTCACATTACTTTCTTTTCATGGTGGCTCTCATGGCTTTTCACATTACTTTCTTTTCATGACGCTCATTCAACGCTCATTAAAGGCTCTGGAGTAAAAACGAGGTCAATTAATGACTGAATAACGGCCATTTAACGAGTATTCTTGGGTTTTACTTAAGTGAAAATTGAAGGTTAACAAAAATGTAAGAATAGCGTTTGCTCAGAGTGCTTTGAACATCGGAATGCACAAACAACCCCACATTCTCTAAAGGATTAGCACGGAGCTCAACTAATGCTGCACAATAAAATTACGATACATATTTGATAGGCAACTTCCGTTATCTCCCCCGAGTTCCAAACAATGACCATTCTAAATATTACTGTTGCTCGATTCACTACTGAGTAACAATTTGAAATGCGCATCAACTGAGCGAACTATAGCACTAGGCTCCAATAATTTATTGACATTTGCATGTATGAGTGCGATATTTGATTACTGTGATCCAGCATGTTACCTAACAATGTTATCCTAAATATAAGTCAGTTTTTTACCTAGAAACAGGTCTTCCAGTTTATTTCAACGACCTTCACCATCCTTCGGATTTCGTTAACCCAATAAACCAGAACGTGTGCATACAATTCGCCGACAGAACTATCCGTTACCTGTGCCTGTATAATCATATAATATGGTTCACTTAATACCAAAGTTCTCATATGTGGTACAGAGTAAAGGAGCTATGAAATTAATAGTCTACAGAGAAGATGGGGAAAAACTCATTTATATCCTGTGGGTAACACAGACATCAGTCCTACGCTTGCATATACACACCAGGTGTGTATGCTGCTATGTAGATGGCTATCTGTGGGATCCAGAAGCAAGTCACGTTTCCCTGCGCTCAGTCAATCTGTAGTCTTTTTGCGACGTAATTAGCCACGGAGCCATTTTGTTCCTCAAATTGTGAGCACAACAGGCTTCTTTTTTTTTTTTTTTTTTTTTTTTTTTTTTGCTCAGCACTTGACTGTTAATGTCATCCATTTAGTACTTAAAGGATTAGCGATTTTTTTGAACGTGTCGCCTATGATTCGTCTCAGAAAAGCGAGGCTCCGTAAGCGGCTTGGTCCAATTTGCCCCAGACGGCGTCAATCTCAATCTGTAGAAACGGTGATTAAGAAGGCAGCATGATCATGTGATTCAGCATTGGGTGTTTGTTTTCCCGACCTCAGCATTACATGCTGTCAATCCTTGTAACAGATTTAAATATCACGTTCCGAGAACCGTAATTACCTGTAACGGGTCGTGTCCGATGTTCTAAAGATTGAAAGTATTGCTTCTCCTACAGCTGAGCTAAGCAATTACTAACATATCTGATTTCAACTTTTAACGTAATTCCACCTCCTCCAGCACGACGCCCTGATAAAAAAAGAAATACAAAATGAACCCTCAGCATTACGCCGTGAGTTTACCTACCGCCTACGTCAACGTAATTTACGTCAAATTACCTGCCGATAGAAAGACTTCAGTTATAATCGCTCACAACGGGATGCTTTCTTGAAATGGAGATGGCTGCCGGAAGTAAGCCTACGCGCCAATCGTCGTGTCAGAGATGGGAAACGGACAGAGGTTTTTTTTTCAGATTGCCATAGTTCTTGCATTGTTGTAGTGCCTCCATTATTTTCCAATCACAAGTACCACCCCCTCCCCCACTTCCTCATTGCCCCCTTATCCATCTCAACACATCCTTCCTATTCCCATCATGCATATAAGGCTATATATAGCCTTCCCAAGTCCACTGGCATGCAGAGGTGTCTCCAAGTCTGGATCCCTCCTGGCTTATAGCAGTCTTAGATCACAAATTAAGTGTTTTGGTCCGACCTGAGCATGCGCAACGAAGGGGCATTCCTATTCCTACGACCCTCTGGGCCCACAGGGAGAATGTCAACTATGTTGTGTCAACTGTCTTCTTTACTGTTGCAATTTGATTACGGAAGCCAGACTCATGGTCACACACAGATGCACTCAAAATATGTGTACGCATGACGTGCAACGTTGCATTGGTGTACTTTAATTCAGCTTTGTGCGGTGTGTTGTACAATCTACATGCTATTGTCAGTGCCTTTAATGAATCCCTAAAGTTTGTAATTTTGTGAATTCGCAGGATGTAACCAAATAGTTGACGTTTGATATCCCTCCAATGATTGACGGATTGTCGTAACACATGTTGTAATGCCTTCCATGCCGACCTCTGCTCGTTTCACTTGTAGTATTTGCCTTATGCATATTAACAGCCATGTGTTCATAGAAGTACAAATATCATATCTGTTAACCAGGCTCTGCATCATATAGAACGCTGCAGGTCATCATGCTTGAATTATGCTACACTTATGTGGGCTGCATGCGTATCTCAGTTTTTATACACCACCTTTGTGCCTAAATGTCACCAAAAGGTCCAACACTGATGGCCAAGGAGCCAGCGAAATCCTCCAGAGACCTCGTCGACTCCTACCTCCGGATTTTAGCGGTGCGTTTCTTCTCATGTTGCCTGTACTGAGACCTCGCGTGCATTTATGACCAAAGGGCTCTGTCCCTCAGGCAGGTGGTCGAGATAGTAGAAAGCCTTTTTATAACTACCATTTATCCACGGGCTTAAGCGTTCTGATTGCTACACTACTCCGACATAATGGTACGACAATTGCTTTTATCTAGAGGCAGCAGTTCAGCTTGCCTTTCAATTATTATATATGTGACCCTCCTACACAATGCAATTGAAAGCCAGTCCGTGCTGTAAGAGTTCATTCTAGGTTGTTCAGGTGGCTGAGAGTACTGTGGAGCGACTCAGGCAACGAGTGATGTGTTTATATACTGTTGGAAGAGGAGGAAAAATTGTGAGAATTCTAAACAAGCTTCAGATTACCACGACCAATGTTGTGCTATAATGATTATATTATTGTAACTCCAGTGTTGAAATGGTGTGGAAGTTGATGCCCTTTACCAAACACTCACATTATGCACACGTGCTTTTTCACATATTTACTAGTTCTATATTTTAAGTTTCGACCTTAGATCCCGTTTTAGGATGGATAATCCGGTAAGTAATTAGTCTTCTCAACCTGACAAGTCATCTATCTTTCCCTGGTCAGTCTGCGCTATACAATCCATCTCTATTAAGAGCTAGATAAGCACAGAATGTTGATCAGACAATATGCAAATTTTCAGAACAAATGTAACTAGTTATGTCCTATAATTGCACCGATCATCGCCACAGCCCTAATTGTGATATTTTCACCTGTGGGAGTTCTCTTGATTGCCTCGCAGGCGTCTGCTGTTGCCTCAGAAGAGCCTCAAAGTGCCTCGTTTCGAAGCTAATCTTCAAAAGGCGATTGGCCACTTTGAGCAAAATTGCCTAAGAACCGTTGCACTGGTCGTCGGCCTGATTAGCGATGCACCCCTAGGCCGAGTTATAACTGTGTGCATTTCAAAAAAGCTAGGTGCTGTGAATATCACAGAAAGTGAATGCTCAGTTGAAGCGGATGCAAATATTTATAACGCTGGAGTTTTATCCTCCAGACACTGAAACACAAACCTCGGAACTCTGAAAGGAAGGTAATCATATCAGTTTGATACACCAAGTGACCTACAATGACATCAAGCACTCAAAGTTAACTGTTGGAAGACTTGATAATTACCAAGCACTAGGATACTTTTGGAGTGGGTGTACCAGGTAATACTCGCAAGTGCAGTTAGTAGTTTTGGCACTGCCACCTCTATCTTGTGTGAAAATTTGCGAATTTGTATAAAGGGTATTTGCAGTTCGTTGTCCGTATAAATTGTCAACGTCAAAGCTCACCCTATGCATCTTGGGAAATGTTCGGGCCATAATTATGAGAAACTCGTGGCTTTCTTCATATGGATGGATGCCGAGGGCAATTTATCCCATGTGCTAACACAAACAGAGAATAGCGCACACTAAGTGAAGCGTGCTTCGTATGTTAGCCATGAGATCTGAATTATCTCGATTTATTTATGCCTATACATAAATATCAGGCTCTATTCGTTCAGCATTGCTAGGTTAGTCAGATGGTAATCCCGACTGGTCCACGTGACATGCCTGAACAGTAGATATCCGGGATGATCAATAATCCATGTATAATTGTTGTAATGCAACAATGATTTGTTCTGGATTGAACCGAATCAGTGAATTTATAAATCCTGAAGAGGATACCTTTATCGCCAAATCCTGAGCTGAATCGTCAGGTGTTCGTGCGGTGTAGTCGACAGTACAAACGGGATGGACATATCGAATCAAATTATAAATAAGTCCAGTAAGTATGGCGTCTGTCGATCTCATTCCCAGTTGTATCGATTTCGTCGAAATGCTGATGAAGATACATAAGAAATGTTTGAATAATGATTCACATTCGATGCATGTGTAATACGATTGATGGACTTATGAATATGTTTCCCAGTGGGAAGTTTCGTAATCTCGTGAGATCTTATGCTAAATTTTGCTTCAATATGATGCTGCATGAATAGGCTCATGAAATTGACAATGAAATAAACTGTACATGTTGATTCCGAACGTTCTGGCCTGCAGCATTTATTACGTGTATTATACACTAGCAATGCATCAACATTTGCCAGATGTCAGCCAGTTCAGTCATGTTGTAATGCAATGTTATGTTGAGTTGAGTATTCCACCTAAAGACCTCGACACTCTGGTCATCTCAGCTAGATAGCGTGCGGCAATCGCTGATGTTGCTATCGTCTATCAGCATCACCATGCGTGACTGGCCATCTCAATGGAATATAAACCGAGCCAATAAAGGTTCATCAGGTACATTGTGGTCAAAGGTCAACGAATCAGCAGTAAATAACCCTTTAACGACAAACACCATGATGCATTGTAAGGACTCTAAACTTGCTTGAAGGATTAATGTTAAGTTATAATTTCTGTGCATGGATAACAATTGAATTCAATAGAAACAATAGCATTTGAATGCTGCTTCGTCAAATGAGGTATACTTGAATTGCATTGCGGTATTTCCTCAGTGTCCATCAGTAGAATGTTTACCCATCGGCGTCCTACAAATGGAATTAAACGGTAAGTGACCTTTACTTCAGATGCCCACGTGACGCCTGTGTTATGTTTATTCATCGGTGTTCTTTCTTCTGCTCTCTGATGAACCAAATGAGCTTCATTGTTCTCGCTTTTTCTCGTAAGACCGGATGTCAAAAAGCCATACCTCGTCTCAGGTATGCAACTATGCGGCGTTTAGGTTTTACCTGACAAATAAAACTCGTAATTTCATCTTCCTGTTGGTCTGCAATCTTGTGTTCTGAAAAATACATGCTCGCGCTGCTCATTGCATCATAACTGAAATAATTATAAGTATAACTATAATTAATAATTATAATGATAACTGTAATAATTATACTGTACCATTGGATGGCTTATAATGTATGCTTATTTTGATGATAACATATACAAAAACATTCTTATTGTTAACAGTACCTTGATATGTACCATCATTTACGTGGTCAACACACACCATGTATTATGTAATCACGCAATCATGTTTTCTAGTGATATACGCCATAACAGCTCTCACCACTCGCGCACCGACTGTTGTGTTAATCAGAACCAAGTGACACCTGATGATGGCCTCAAGAGTCGCTTGGCATTGTGCTCAGATGTGTTATGCAATGGTGATGAGATTAAACAGGCCTCAACACGAGAGTCACACAACCCGATTAATCTGAAGGTGGACCTAATGACATAGTTGTCGCGGTTGTTTGATTAAATCAACGATGTCTGGTTATGCAATAATGCAGCTTGGTCTTATGCTGCGTTACATAGCAGCAAGATCGAGCGATTTCAGATCAGATGATCAGATGATGATCAGATGATCAGATGATCAGAGGATGATCAGATGATCAGATGATCAGAGGATGATCAGATGATCAGATGATCAGATGATGATCAGATGATCAGATGATCAGAGTGCCAAATGGATAAACGCCGACTGAAGTGAACAGCAAGAATGCAACACATAACCGAAGTAACACAACAAAGGTGAAGCGGAATCTGAGCTTTTCTGTAGTTGAACACGTTTGTGGGAGACTTAATACTTTACTCGTTCCAATTGAGAAACACTGCACAATCAGCCTGTGTGAGGTATTTCCTCGAAGCACATGTCAAAAGGTAAGCTTAGCAAAAAATATTGTTCTTCTCGAAGCATCCATCTGTAACATTATCATATTACCAGGCGCACTCGCTTATGTTCATAGAGAAGCAATGTACAACAAATGTGACGTCACATGAGGCTGCTCCTTTTCCCTTCCTAATGACAGAGTGAAAAAGGCGTTGATTTTCTTCCCGCCATTATAGCGAGACAATGCAGAAGGTTGGAGTGAATCGAACGAGGTATGTGGTTTCAAACGAACAAAATGAGTGCACGAGCGTCACTTGATTGGCTTGAATTTCACTCCACTACGGAATGGTCGCATAGACTATCGGTCATTGAAATTATGTATCGTACGCAATTGTTACGAATAAAGGGTTTCAATGTACTAATCCTACGCCATCCAATATCCCCAACGTGCAGATAATAAATCTGATATGGATTATCCGAAATATCAAATAACACATTCGGATATTTTCACATTCTTAGTATCTATTCAGCCCGCCTAAAGTGAAATTTAACGACTTAAACTGATTACTTAGATACTCTATAGCAGTACTACATCACAGAGAGAAGTATCTTTGTCGCCTTCAGGCTCTACTTCAGAACTCTTGACTTGATGTCTCTCTTCAAGTGCTTAAAATCTACCAGGGCGCCCAAATTCCTATCGTAAATTAGCAACCTTTTAATCCTAATCATCCATCTAAAGTGTGCTCTCTACAGCATACATCTCTAGTTCTCATCGTTGCCACTTCCTGCCTTCAATGTTACCGAATTGATCGAATTACTTTCACGAGTGAACTGAGGATTACCAGGAAATGCTTTGATGATAATATTGCAAGCGGACGCTTTTCATTATTCCACACCAGACATGGATACTTCCATAAACCAGGCTCCGGTCACAAAGCCCTTGTCGTCAGGATTGGTGTCTAAAATCTACCGGACAATGTCGATAACACTCCCTACAGTAACACTCTCGTTTCATGAGGACTGTAACGTTATTAAAATCACGATTGCGTAATTATGAAAGCATCCGTTGCTCTTGGTTTTAAACATTTATCGAACTCTAAAGGATCCGAAATCAATTCACAAAAGAGCTTGTTAACCTGAAACGAGTATATGGCGTATATAGTGTATACACTTCTATCTTGGAAAAATTATGAAATAATAATGGCGACTTTAATATCTTTGTTCCAATCAGTTCATAGGACCAAAACCACAATTTCCAACATCTCCTAAAGAATAAGCCTTAAGGTAAATCTACCATGACATAAGAACAGCTTAGTTGAGTCCAAAAAACTGTGAACTTCGATTTCAAAAAAAATCATCCCTTTTTGGGATAACACAAGAACATGTTGGTACCTCTAGGGAATGTCAGATCAGCTATGACGTCACGCATTTAAAGAGACATTTGTCTCCTCTGAGACGGGATTAAGCTCCACTGTGGTTGCTCGTTCGTGCTTAGAAATAATATCCGGAATAAATGATTACATAATTAGAGCTGCATCTATTACTGGTAATCAAACCTTTGGTATTTGTGGTGCCCTAAAATGATGCCATGCGAATGAAAGTCGATCTTTGCTGCTGGCAAATAAATTTAATGAATTGTTGTTTGTGATTCGATATGCGTGTGATTCGCCTGGTGAACCAATCAATTTTGACACTTTGTTTTCCCGTATATTAGGTTAGTGTTCCCAATTAGGTTAGTGTTCCCAAGAGAGATATATCAAGGTTTGAGAGGCAATGCACCCTTCTGTAAATATTACTTGGGACGGTAAAACTTTGAACAGTAGTTCATCCGATTTACATCTTAGAAATTTGTTCGGGCCACGTGCCAATGATCATTTTATCACAACTGCTATAAAAAAAAATTTATTGTTGCTTTAATGTTAAGTATCACTTGTTTAAACTGCACTGCATGTCCTTAAATAGTTCGCCGCTATGGGACTATTCAAGCACTTCTTGTGATCGCTTTTATAATTATTGCCTGGAGGAAATCAGTCCGTCTTTTATTTCAACTAATGTCACGCACACATTGTCACCTCATACCGCTTATTGTAAAAGATCACCCTGTCGATGTTCAGTTGCACAGGCGCTTTTTAAAGTTTTATTTTGAAGCCTTATTTAGTTTTAACACTTGCACTCGCACTTGCACAGAACTTGCACTTTGCAGAAGCGGATCAAACGTTTCACGGAGTTTGCACTTTATCAGCACAAAATACGGCATTAATACTCACATGTTACACGTCACTACACTCCCAGCACTGCTCTCTTGAGTTCGTCATGAGCCCAGTGCCTCAGCACTAAACGATTTTATATTATTAAGAGACACCCATAATTCGCCAACTGAGCACCAGCACTTCTTCGATATTGTGGATTATATATGCATCATGTGATTACATGTAAGAGTGTCTATGCTTTTCGTTGATTTTTGTTTTGATTTTTGATTTTTGATTTTTTTTTTCTGTTCATTTTATACCACTTGTGTGTATGAATAAAGATATGTATTATTATTATTATTATTATTATTATTATTATTATTATTATTATTATTATTATTATTATTATTATTATTATTATTATTATTATTATTATTATTATTATTACTATTATTATTAATGCAATGAGATGCTTTACGTGTCTGCGTCAGCGGCACTTCTTTAATTAGTGCCTTTGCGTAGCCCCCTGGCACTGTATATAATTTGTCTACATAATCTACTGTAATCTGTTCTTTTTTCCTGTGTTTTATACAGTGTAAAAAAAAAATAAAAAAAAAGTTTATTCTCTTCTATGGATCACACACCGATCATTGATCTAAATCAATCGCGTATTCTATATCGGCTGACCTCAAAGCCTGCCCTGCCTTTGGTTAAGAATAACTTGATGCTTTTTAATTTGACAATAATTGTTTAATTACTTAATTATTTAGGGGTGATGAACTGATGAAGTAGAACATCGCTGTTGACGTTGAGGCGCATTGCCATTGAACCTAAAAGCCCCCCCCCCCCATATATAAGCAGATTATAATTATTATCAAGAGCTCAGCTGTCGAGTTCGTGTGCGTGATGTCATTTCCGGGTTTCAATGAGTAGTGCCATTGGTGCGAATATGTCACGCGTTTCCTCTAAATGTGTCAAGTAGTGCTCAAACGTTGGCCCTCTAAAGTAACTCTTTTCTCCGTCTTGTTCTCATACTCCATCCTATATTCAGGTTATCAATGAATCATTTTGGCAACCATGAAATTCTGCTCTCGAGAAATCTCGTGCGTGTAAACCATAACGCAATGTGGAAATCATAACGGTCAATAAGTACACTACGGAATCATAACGTTTGTCTTATAATAATGGACTTCACGTGTGGCGACCTCGTGTTTATGATAATGCTCGGTCATTTACCGTGACCGTCTCATTTCGGTTGAGTAACTATATTCCTAGGGATTCAAAAGGCGGGATATGTGAAGCAGGCATTGTCTGCATTTATCTTCTGGAAGAAATAACGCGGTTATCAAAGCACTCCGAAGCGATTCACCACCAATCAGTGAAAACGTAATGGCAAATACTAAGCACGAAATTCACAGTATGCCACCTGCATTTCATTTTAGCAATGGTTCGTTCCAAGTAGTGACTCAGATATCAAGCAATTGTGATGTTTCACAGAAGTAAAAATGATGCGCTTCTGCAGCTGTGTGTCATTATAGCGTTAGCGTGATCCATCACTGCTTCAAACTGCAGTAAGACCAATTCGGGGCCTTTTGTGAGCACAAGCAACAAGCTTCATACACGTATTATTTGGGTCTTTTGGGTGATATTTGGCTTAGGACACAACCTGTACCTCATTATTAATTAAGCTTAATTAGGCGTTAATTAGCTATTTTTGATAATGCTGCATCAAAGCAAAATACATATCAAATTGTGAGCCAAAGCATAAGTAATGAAAAACAGTTGAGAAATACTCATTATTTAACCGCTAATTAGCATAACGTAGTACAATATTGATGAGATGGAAAAGGTGAATATTTCAGATGATATGTATCATGCATGTATGGGATGATTTTATATATGCTGAATGATTGGAACTTCCGAGGGATCAATCCACCTCATTCAACTCGGGTTATGTCATATAATATTCAGTAATTGCATTTTTTATCAATGAGTAATTACCTCTTGAAATCACCATTATTGATCTCAAATTAGTAAGTTTTATATGCCACATCATATATTTGTCGCCGAATAATTTAAATTTGACATTGAACGGATTATTGGACAACATTTTTTTTTTAATTCACAAAATAGAGAATAATTGTTTTTATTTTATCTATACCATGCAATATTACATACCAAGCGTATACAGTTTGAACTAAAACATAACCATCATGTGACTTATCAGAGGATGGTTTACTGCAAAAAGAGAGCAATTAGTACTCGTTGCTTTCCCCTCTACAGAAGAAAAAATATATATGCAAATATATATGTTGTTGAAACTACATTTACATGGGTGCAAACAGATTCACATGAGCAAAACGACAGTACAGGAAGCGATCACGAGTTCAGGGGCAATTATATACATGCATAATAATTAATGAAGCACAAAGGATGATCCTGAGTGACGTCATCCCAATTCATGCAGTTGGACTTGACACGAAGGGATCCCGGATACGGAGTCCTCCGCAAAGGAATACGCTCTGCGTGATCAAATTTGTACGGAGTGTATTAAATACCTGATCGACGTGCAGCATCTAAAGTGGGTGGGATCTGAATGAATTGCTTGACTTTGTTCAGAAACTAAATATTTCCTTGCAGCATTAACATTATCAACTCTCCACTCCATAGAGCCGAGCAACGAATATTCTAATTATTGACAAAACAGGATAGTTCAACTCAAAAGTAAAGTGATGGTGAAACCTAGACAGGCTTGCCAAGCGGACGCTTTGCTCTGTCAAAAACTAATAAAAGTGCATCACAGCCAGAAATGGTATACCCGGTATAGGCAATGCTGGTAGATTACGTAATCTGAGTCGGCCAGAAGAACTGAAATACCGTCTACATAAATATCTTAATTTTGATTATAATTTTTGTAACTCATAGTACTACTGCATAAGGAGTGTAATTAGACCAGACCCTATGAAGAGTAAATGCAATTGGTGGTAAAAGGGCATTGATAAAAAAGAACAGAAAACAACCTGTAGATATATTCCACAGCTTTACCGATAATTACCTTTACCGATAGTTGTTGCCAGTGCCAAATCCAATCCAGTCTACGAGGCTAGAAGTCCTTAGAAGCTAAAGGTCCTTGAGTATACGGGTTGCCCTTACGGCTAGAACCTCAACCACTTTATCACTATCATCGGTTATGATGAGTACAAAGATGTGCCCACATGCAACACCATTTGACAGATGGAGAACAAGCTGTGTATCTCCCCTAACATGGGAACATAGAGCTATAGGCTTGAGGGATTCACAGATCCTTCAGGAATGACAAACAATTTTCAAGCAGCGTGCACGCGATGCGTTTCCCCTGGAAAACATATTTGATGATTCATGCTTTTACAAGTCGTGAGACATTTTCCCGGCGAACAGTGCCTGCATGCGTCGACCAAATTTCCAATGGTCCAAGATTCACTCTGAAGCCAGTCGTCTAGTTGTTCGTTAGTCTGATCGAGAGGAGTAAAAATGTCAGGCTAGAAACTCCTGCATGCTACACATACGGATGCTCGTTCTTGAGTTTTGCCAGTAAATGGATCGGCATATTTCGTGTATAATTTGGGGATTCAATGCAGTTATAAATGGCATGAGGTCGTTCAATGTTTCACAGAATGAATGTCCCCACACAAGCTATGGTTCATCATTGTCCTGGCTGGAATCCGTGATCGACCCGAGCACATCACGCCCGTACTGAGAGCATTGCTCTAGTTGCCAGTTGAACAGCGAATCGCCTTCAAAGTTGCATTAACTATTCATAGTGCTCAACATTATCGTCTCGTCGGATATTTGGCTGAAGATTCACTTGAACATTATCAACTATAGCATAATCACGTCTTTCCTGTGACTTATCCCTTAATTATTGAAAGACTATTGCACGTGAGTTTGCAACAAGTTGATATTACCTGATTAGTACTATATGACAGGAACACAAAAATATATTATAGAATAGCCATCCTCACCTCATATTCAAGGCTGGGAATGTACATAAAACACATCTTTGATTATGATGGTTGAAAGTAGAAAGCTTGTTGTTCGATTGTGGGAATATAACCGAATATTCCGGTCATCGCTAGAATGTTTCTCGGCTAATACCAGATCTCCCCGCAAGTATATATTCAACAAAGCCTTCGATATGCTCGATAATCTTTCTACTTAGACTCTTAATCTGTATCTGATTGATCGCCAATCACGTTGATGTCATCCGATGACGTAATGACCAAATTACAATAAATGATCGTGCAGGTATAATTATGAGTTACTAAGCCTCGTTATGGCTGCTTCCGATAATTCAGAACGGTTCGTCCAACCTCTTGATAAAGTGCGTGACATACTATTTCAGAGATTGCATGAGTTATAAATATTGTTCACCACTTAATGCAAGGTCGAATTTTGTTGTCAGGGCCAAGATGCAGCTGCCCATGTTTGCAAACCCAACACTGTGTTCATTGGATACAAAATGTACATTTTTGGGAGAGATGCATAAGTTTTATCAATCCATGCAAAACGTACATTTTGAATGCACAAAGCCAAAAATTATTCTGGCGGAAGACGTCTCACAAGTCGAGTTGAATTACTGAATTATTAAGATAATGAAAAAAAAAATCATTCCATACTATTGAGTACTTACCGTATTAGCTTGTATACCTGTGCTTAAGCTCAGTTTGGATGTTATTCATAATTCCATATGGCTCCAACCATCAGCAGCAATACTTCACCAACACAATAATTATTATTAAGACAGAAACCAAGGCTTAGAATAAATTATCGGTTAACTGTGATAAATTAGGTGGCTCCCTTGATGCAGTGTTTTGACTCCGAGTACATGTTCTTCAATCTCCAGAGTGTGTTTCCGTGAAAGAGAAAGACAATTAGGCGAAACAATTGTTTGTCCTTGTTTGATTATTTGAAGTTGAACGATAATGTTTTCACTGAAGCGAGGGCTGGCAGGGCGATTTGTTGCTTTTTAAAACACACCTTGTGAAGGTGTCCTGCGCTTTTGATTATGCCATCAAATGAGAAAGCCTGTGATCAATAGGAATATAATAAAACAACTAATGACGAAATCGATTTTACCAGCAGCACTTGATTATTATAAGGATCAAACATACGCAGATCACTTTGTAATCATGTTATTATATAATATGCTAGTGCACAGAGTACATTTAAAGTCAAGCAGTGATAAGTGTTGAATGTATTTTAAAGAGCTCTCTACATGGGAAAATTTCTCGTTATTGCGATCATTTTATTCATTATTTTTCTTTTACACGGCGTCGTCACCATGGCAACTGATCTTCCCTCGTGAATTTCAAATTCGACTTTGAAATTTTATTGAGATGACTAGAAGTGAAAACAGAACAAAAAGTCAGTACATAATTTGTTTAGGGATAATTTCATGGAGGAAAGCCAATAGCCAAGAGAAGAAAATATTCTTTAAAAAAAAGTAAGAAATCCAAGGATAAACGATTTTTTTAGTCGCCCCCCCCCCAAAAAAAAAAAAAAAAATAGGAAATAAATAATAATATGAACTGATCATATGTTGTAATTAGTCGTAACTTCAGGTATTACTTGGATAATTTTTATTTACTATATATAATATGCTAGTGCACAGAGTACATTTAAAGTCAAGCAGTGATAAGTGTTGAATGTATTTTAAAGAGCTCTCTACATGGGAAAATTTCTCGTTATTGCGATCATTTTATTCATTATTTTTCTTTTACACGGCGTCGTCACCATGGCAACTGATCTTCCCTCGTGAATTTCAAATTCGACTTTGAAATTTTATTGAGATGACTAGAAGTGAAAACAGAACAAAAAGTCAGTACATAATTTGTTTAGGGATAATTTCATGGAGGAAAGCCAATAGCCAAGAGAAGAAAATATTCTTAAAAAAAGGTAAGAAATCCAAGGATAAACGATTTTTTTAGTCGCCCCCCCCCAAAAAAAAAAAAAAAAAAAAAGGAAATAAATAATAATATGAACTGATCATATGTTGTAATTAGTCGTAACTTCAGGTATTACTTGGATAATTTTTATTTACAACAACGCCCAATTGTTTCAAATTTCAATCGAATAGTTCCCGATTGTCGCAGAGAACAACCACAGTATGTTCTGTGATCATTGTTTTAATGATTGGGATATTAACCATGCTAACATTGCACACTTAATTAGTGCGTGACATACTTTGCAAGATAAATATACTGTGTTTGAATGAATAATTATATAGTTCATAAATTAGATAACAATTGAAATATATCTGATGGAAAGTCACCGCAAATACTATTCACAAACGCATGCCAAGCCAAAGAGTCTTCCCTTGCTAATGATTGAAGACGACCTTTAACACCGGACATCAAAACATGAAATACTCTTCTTTGATTACGTCAGATAAGGGCGAGGTCATTAGGACCTCATGAATAACGATAGGATGAAATCGATCTATTGATCTGGTCACAAGTCTAGTTGCAATATCGGACGTCGCATGTCTTGTCGACCATTGCAACCCAATGATAACACAGCTTCTACAACAAACAGAAATCTCGAGTTTGATCTCCTCATCTGGCCCCAAAGGAAATACTCGATGCCATCCATCACGGCATTTCACCCACTCTAATTCCATTTCGAATTCCTTGCATTGTCTTTCTCTCACTTTCTGAATGGAATGTAAATCAATTTAACCTTGATCAAGCAGTTTCCCTATCTGGAATCGTTAATTACTTTGGAGTGGGTATCCGCAAATGCTGATGCACTGATTATAACACACAGTGTTATTGTGTTATTGTGAGTCTTCCATCACGTGGTTGGTACACATCTGGTGGCACAACATGCGAGAGTCCCATATGGGAGTGCGTATCTTAAGACATGCCACCATCGGCTGCTATGAATAGTGTTGGAACATTTGCAAAAGGTGCACCATATTCTCGCAATTTGGATAAAGCTGCCCAAGACGTATCTTTAAATAGGCCTACATTGGATATGATTATGACATCGGTGATTCTTGATTGTACATCTGGTCTTAATAACCTTTGATTCAAAATACATTCATGAAATGCAGAAGACAGACATTCAAGAGAATTACACAGAGATGTCAAGAATAGGTTGCTAATCAGCCTATTACGTAATAGCGACAGATCCAACTAAGTGTATCATCTGTTAGATAAGACTTGTCTGTCATCCAGGGTGACAACGAATCTGAGTTCACGTGTTGAATAATCAAATTGGTGTTTAGTGAGTATCATTGTTAGCTATTGGTGATTCACGGAACATCAAGCTCACACAACCCCTTAAAAAAAACGAAAAAAACGAAAAAAAAAAAAAAACCTAATTAATACCAGAGAACAATAGACAGAAAATAGCAAGTGTACCACCAGATATCAGTGGTAATCTAACCTTGTTTGCATTTTGTATACAAAACCTGATTGACATCTTATCAACGTTGTATCAACACCACGTAGATGATTTGTCAATCAACATCAATCCATCAGTAAGCTTCATTTTCGGTTTAACTATTGGCAATCCTGATATAAAGTTAGGATGCGGGTGCATTGTGGGTATTAAGTACACTCGGTTGCATAACTTACATTGTCCTAAAGCCCTATTGTCATTTTCGGCTGCCCTATATAAAGGAATGGAGCTTCGCCAGGCCTCAGTGTTGTTTGGATCGACGCACACAGCATGGCTTGTTCGGATACGTTTACTTGACGGTTTCTGCAATGGAAAATATACCAGACCTACTTTTGGCATGTAAGGCACATTATTTTCACTATGCATGTGTTGTGTAACTGATGAATTGCTTCTGATTCCATAAAGTTGTTTATGCATAAGAAATAATTTATTTATAATTAATTTCGTGGAAATTTAGCGAATGTTTAATACAGAGCGACAACACACTATAGACACAAGGAGCGTTGTCCAACACTGTTTTATTTATTGTTGTTATAATTATTTCAATTGCTGATTAGTAGTATTATTGCTACTATACACTTACGCCATGTTTATAAAAAGTAAATGATTGAGTCATCATAATAATTTTGTCTGTCAAACACAAATTTAAATGGTGTCATACAATGATAACTAAGTCCCCCCCCCCCCCAAAAAAAAAAAAAAATACAAATGATTAATTGTCGCTCAAATTGTTCTCACCCATTTCGCCTAACACGCAAAGGTCACGTGCTATATGACGCAGTTGCTAGCATTCATTTGTATTCCATGGACATCGCAAAGGTTTTTGAGAGGCAACAAAGTCACGAGATTCAACAAGACATCCTTGATTCATTGCCAATCAAGCAAATGCTACCTCTAAGAAGTATTTATTCTGGGCTTTAATCATAAACACAGTGACACAACCTCCACCAACATGTACACATAAGCAGGGATGGACAGACTTAACTCCGTGACTCCACATCACAGCCATCAGCCTATACAGCAATTGAAACCTTAATTCAATGCCCACTGTTAACAATGCAAGAGGCGTATTAACCCCTCTCCCTCTCCTCCTCCTGAATGGAGTGCAATTCTCTCTACGATGAGAGGGTCAACGTCTCTTAAGCATCTGGCGCCTGGATCTACCCAATACAAGGGTCATTGACCTATACTGACTTCTTCTGTGATTGTAGAGTGAGTGGGTGTGGTTCCATGGAGGATTAGGTGCCATTATAGTGTATAAAGAGACATCTATTATGTAACACAATGATGGACATTTTACACAAACTGTGCAAAACTTTGAACCGAGGACAAAAGTTAATGCCTAATCGTCATCATCGCTGAGAATGACCAGAGACCTAAACAGGGTACGAAATCACACGAGGACGGCCGATGCTTCACGACAAGCGAGGGCCATGACAAATAGCAGTGATTTCGACTATTTGATAAACCGTGTGGGCCATTGGGCTCAGGGCATAGAGAGGGCTACCGTCCAATGAAGATGAATACACAAGGCTAACTCTTCAGAGAGAGCCATCCATCTCAAGATATTCCCCCATCATTCTTGCTGCCGAGTCATTGCAATAAAATAATTAGAGCATCATCGTCTCCTTTTATCGCTCAAACCAAGATGGCGCTCTCCCAAGGGAGCATCCATTTTGGCAGCAACCTCTTTCTCGTGCTGGTCAGAATTGAATCAAGATTTTTTTGTTTCGTATTCAATCCGTACGTTGCAAGTCTCCAATTGACTGTTAAGGGGATTCTTAAGACAGGAAATTAAGGATTTCTTGGTTTTAATTGGATCTCATTCGTGAAGTTATTGAAGCAGCGTTTGACGTAGGGATAGATATTTGACAGCAACTGTCTAATTCCGCCTCACGTGACTGCTAAAAAATACCGATTTTTTACGTGCGTATGGGTATATTCTTAGAATATTGGATGCAAATAATAATCATAACTACTGCACAATATTTAGCCATTGTCCTAGATACACTCTGGGAAGCCCCCAGTATGAATGCCTACTTAGAATGACATCCTAATTGTATCACGGCGTCATCCCGGTTCACGTGTGTGAATTAAGCTGTAGGTAACCAAGGAAGATACAATTATTCCTACACAAAATGGATACGCACAGTGCGTAATAAATCAAATTAACTTTCGCCAACCCCATAACACTCAAGTTTCATAAACCATGTACACGGAAACCTTGCTCTTGCGACCATTTTTCCTCATCCAAGAAAATTCCTTCAATGCTATTATTTTGATAATCGTGACGTAAGCTGATATTAATCATACTAGTTCATCACAATATAATCATTCATGTGTTACATTACAGGGCGAAGGCGTCGCCTTGGCCGGGGTGATCGCCTCAGTACGTCTAGCATCATGGACAGACTGCGGGTCGACAAGTCGGATCAATCCGCAGCGCTACCCGGATCCAGTAGCCCTAGAAACCGAAAGATTACTTTTGCACGCTTAGCGACATGTATATTAAACGTGGAGAGAGCCAGAAAAAGAAGTGTGAGTATTGTAATTGCTGGTTGAATTTGTGGTTTTTACCAATGTTTGATTTGTAGTCCAGGGCTCGTGAAGAAGAACTGTTGCAAGCAGCCGAGACCGGAGATACTCAGAAGTTGGTTAATTTGCTGCAGAATGGCCGAGATCTAAACATTGAGTGCAGCGATCAGCTCGGGCGGACGCCACTCCTCTTAGCTGTTGTCAACGAACACAAAGAGGTTTTACCTTATTGTATAATAATAAAAAAAGTTTGCTGTTTCACCTTTAATAGATACCTCCTTTAAATGATGACGTCACGGCATTATATAAAAAAATACGTCACGGTATCTTCCACAGGCGGTACGTATGCTGTTGGATTACGTGGATAAATGTCGAGTGTACCAAGCACTGTTGTCTGCCATCAACTTGGGCAACGAAGAGATTGCCGAGATCATCATAGAGCATAAAAAATACGACGATATCAGTCACGACCTTCGGCAGCATGGCCGCGCTTTCTTCTCACTGCACCAACTCCATGATGACAACCAGTTCTCGGATGAAATCACGCCTTTAATTCTCGCCGCTCAACAGAACCGCTTCGAAGTGGTCATGGCCCTACTCCTCAAAGGCGAAAGCATTGAAAAACCTCACAAATGTCACTGCGCCTGCGCGGAGTGCACGGCCTGTGTGCTCAGGGATGAACTCAAATTTGCAAGATGGCGGCTCAATACTTACAAGGCATTGGCCAGCGAAGCGTATATCTCTCTGTCGAGCGACGACCCGATCCTTGTCTCATTCGAACTGAGGAAAACCTTGCAACAGGTTGCAAGGGAGGAAAAATACTACACGGTTAGTTGCTTAATTATGTTATTCAAATTTAGTTTTTACAGTGCACCCTTTTTACATCGTTTCAAATTATCATTTCAATCTATTAACATCACCCACCTGCAAAGGATAACAAATTAATACACCCTGTTTTGAATTAATATCCAATTTGAATGAACCTCACAACAAAAAGTATGTTATCTGTGCTTTATGACACAAATCGACATGCATGTAATTAGGTACTTACTAAAGAGGAGAGAGAGAGAGAGAGAGAGAGAGAGAGAGAGATAAAAAAATGCTATACAGGATAAATATATGAAATGTCGGCGTTAGTGATCGATACATTCCGCGTTTGTCAGGCGCTAAAACAACCGACCTTCGACGAATGATCGATGTGTTTGCAATCACACGAGTGCAAAAATTGGACTTACTCTCGGTGACAAATCAACAAATCTTTATCTGGTACTGACCGAGGTTATTACCCGAGATTCAATCAGATTGTTGTGTAGCGATGAGTCATTTCTACACAAAGGATATACACCGTATTAGCACTCCATATACATATCAATAATAGTATTAAATGGTATACCTATTCTCTGCTAAATTTGGTCAGTGTTAATGATTCAGGATATTGTTTAATTGTAACATTGCTTCGGGCTTTTATTGTCAGTATAATAAATATTATGATAATTATATATCTCTTAGATTATGCAGTAACCAATTTATGAACACATTTTGTTTTTTTTTATTGGTTTGACACAATCACAAAACCTTCCAAACTATAACCAATGAAATGATAACATCTGCTGCCTGTGCTTGAATAACAGAGCATCAGGCGAGAGATCTGATGGTGAGCGAATCCTTCTTAGACCTGCGAGTGCCATATGGATCTGCCAATATGGCTGCGTAGATTGCTTTCATGACTTACATTCGCCGGGTGTCAATTGACGCGAAGACCTCACTCGATGGACAGTCCCAGGGGAAGGCGTCCGAGCAATGATTGCGCATGTTCAATACGGATTCTCAGAGTTATCGCGAGATGCTACCCTAGATTTGCATGCCATCATCTCGGATCAACATAGCAATGCAGTCAATATTTCCGTTTTTGTAGCAAGTTTCCCTTGCATAGGATATACACTCCGACACGAAAGGTATCAGGGTGTATTGACGTGGCTTTGTGGTAGTCACTTTCTTGTTTTCAGTTTTGTGGAGGTAGACTTTTACAGCTGCAGCGCACGTATGCAATAACCGTAGATCAGAGCTGTGAGCACCATGGCGCAATGAAACCATGACGGATGCTTGCTACTCGTCGTCTGCTCCTCTCTGTTGTAATAACTGTATCGAACTAAAGCTAAGAGATATCGAGAATTATTACAGACATATGTGCCTGCTTCTCACTGTTTGTCCGCAATATGCAGCAGAGATAATCCGCTGAATTTCCATGTCTGTCCTCATGCAGTGGAATTATATGTATAACTGCATGTCCACATGTTTACAGTGAAAATTGATGCACATCAAAAATGAAGAAGATAAAGGACAGAAAAAAAATACGACAGAAACAAATATAGAGCATAAATAAATATATTAAATGAAATTACTCGCAGCATAGGATGGACATGGCAATTTATATTTCATGAGAGGTCAGTTGGAAGTCGTTCGGTAAAAAATCTGGCAAAGAGAGATAACAATGAGAAAATAGCATAAATGTGGATTTTGAGGATTTTATTGAGAGATAATTTATCAGAACTTTTAATTTATATGTAACAAAACTGCAGAATTAGAAACAGGAGAGCTACTTCTACTTAGAGCTAACAAGGAACACAATTTAACAATATGGCTCTCAATATGGAGGTCAACAGGAAGATATCTTAGAAGTTGGTGCCAAAGAATACAACGTTTTGTGCGTGGCAAATCTAACAAGAAACAAATGGATTTATGCCACATGACATATAATATATTTATAAAAGGATGATCGAACTCATTAGCATATTTTGAGCATATTATACTTGGTAGAATACATATCAAACAACAGAGTCGTATAATAGGTTTGGTACCAACAGAGTTCGAAACAGAAGCAAGCCATCTCCTCAGGTGAATTTTCCATTCATTGATAACCTCTGCTCATAAACCCTGGACCTCCCAGGCACCTTTGCAAAGATAAAACACCGCGCATACGATAAATACGCATCCTGATTGGCCAAGACTCAAACTGATGCTTATAACCTGTTACTCACTGCCTGAGGATAGCTACAATTGAAACGGGAATGCTTCTCAGCGGTGACCGTGCATGCTGGCTCTTTTGCTTAGCATGCTTGTCATCGTTAAAGGGCTCGTATATTATGTGAGGTTGTAAAAAGATCTAGGGTCAAGCACCTCCCGCCTTCATTCGGTCATTTGGACTGACCACAATGTCACCTAGGTCGTTTATGATGACCTGAGGGATTTATGTGAAGCGTGACACGTTTAAACATGACTAATGGCGCTATCACTCATTATTCGTTAATCGGCTTTGGGGTGCGGGTGGGTTGGTGCTTAATTACGCTGCACTCATTATGATAGTTTTAATTAGAAAAAAAAAAACAACAACATCGATTGGACATTACACTCAATTAGTGAAGGTGTAATAATAACAATGATATAGAATGATATTGTTGTTGTTTTTTGTTTGTTTTGTTTATTGTGTTTTTTTTTCTTTGCAACAACAAATCAAAAGATATATTATAGAAATACAAATACAAATGAACATAAATATACACAGCGTTGCAAATAGTGAGGAGACCCCAAAGCCGATGTACACCGAGATTATCTTGTATTAAATTGTTATTCTAAGATAACAGAATAAACAAAAAAAATGAAATAAATAAATAAATAAAATGATGCACTTGTATACTGCAACTGGCTTCGCTTCTATGCGGTTCGCATATTTTATCTGATTATGGGATCCCCAAGGTAACACGTAAGCCCTCAGCGAGCTATGATCACACGCGGAGCACTCACTTGGGTACCACATTTCGACACTATGCAATGTGTCATCCTGTGGTGAACATGAGAGTTTTCAGGCCGAGAAATTCGAAACCCTGACCAGGAATCAAACACACGATCCTCTGCACGCCGAGCGGGCGCGTCAACGCTGCTCTATTGCTACCCCAAATCACTAAGTCAAGCAATTCATTTTCACTACTTTCATAAATATCCGTGGTAATTTTTTTTTTTTTTAATAACATTATATCATGTCTTGAGAAAAATCGACTCACCGTCGGTTCAGCGCTTCAATACAAAAATAACCGACTTTTGTGAACACAATGTGTCGATGATTTTATCATATATTTAAAAAGTGTTGCCCTCTAATAACCTACATTTTCCCAGCGAAAAAAAAAAATATTTACAGTACGGATTTGACACCAACCTATGCAATTCCAAAACCAATCTCAATTAAGCTACGCATTAATACAATGCTTTTGTTGCCACCTGCTGTCCAATTGCTAGTCTTCTTTAAAATGCTAGGATTCTCTGACTTAAAAAAAAAAAATCATGTTGACTCCCAGATCACGTTCATTATTTATGGAGATATACAATACATATATCATTGCATTGAGATATATCATGTTAAACTCTTTCCTTCCCATATGATGTTGCGATCTGTAGGCAACGAACGTAGCCTGCATGTACGCCAAATAAAAGGCCACCGCAGTCATTGAGGACATTGAACTCTCCGTCGGAATAAAAAATACATAAGGCCTTCAGTGGCTATTAGGGGCATACCTTTTTCACAACAGATATGTCCGGTATCTTTTTTTAGATGAACTGTTGCTATTGATGAACGAAAATAACCTTAAAGTGGTTCAATTTTGAAAAAAAGCCCCCCCCCCCACACACACACACCTCAGTTTAGTTATTCATAAAAACTAACATTGGCGGCAATGATGTGGAATTGGTAACACCTAAAAATGTAAAATGTAAAAATGGTAAAGATTGTGAACTTTTACAGAAATATTTAAACGAACTTTTAAATTGGAGCAAAACCTGGGGCATGCTTTTCAATCCTTCTAAATGTAAACTTTTATCGATCACTCGATCTCACACTCCTGTCAATTTTAATTACAATTTCGATGGACTTATTTTAGCGCGTGTTGGACAGTTTAAAGATTTAGGTGTTGTTATTAATCACAATCTTTCTTTTACCTCACATATTGATTCACTCATCGCTAAATGTAATCGTGTCTGTGGCATGATAAAACGCTCAGTCGGCTATCATGCTCCACAGAAGGTTAAGCTCCAACTTTTTAAATTTCTTGCACGCCCCATTTTAGAATACAGCTCTCAAGTATGGTCACCCTCAACAAAGCGAGATATTAACTTAATTGAATCTGTCCAGAGGTCAATGACCAAATATATTTGTAATGATTTTAACGAAATGTCTTATTCTAGTCGCTTAAATGAACTTCCTATTTTACCTTTATCTTATCGGAGAGAATTTATTGATCTTATGTTTATTTTTAAATATTTTAAAGGTCATATCAATGTTGATTTCAGCGATGAAATCAAATTTTTAGACAATACGCGTATTCTTAGATCCTCTAACAATGGTTTGCTTCTATTTGAACATAATGTAAGAACTGAGACTTTTAAATCTTCTTTTTTTTTAACCGTGTTTGTCACTTATGGAATATTTTACCGGTTAATATTAGAGACTCACCTACTATTTCTATTTTTAAACATCGTTAACTTGATTTTTATTTTTATAAATTGGATCATCATTTTAATGTTTTTAACTCTTGCACCATGACGTCATTTTGTAGATGTTCTGGTTTTTACCATTTCACTTGATCGTTTTTAATTCACATGACAATACAATTTTACGTTTTTATCACTTTTATTCATTCTCATTATAATTATTTTTAACAAATTTACTTTTGGTGTGAATAATTTTTTGTGGGCCATGACTTTTATTATTCACCGTTGTCGTTTTTATGGCATGAATTTAAAAAAAAAAAAAAAAAAAAAAATTACGAATGAAACATAAACGAAGCATGAACGAGGTGAAGAAAAACGTAGAAGTATGGAAGAGTAATTTGATTGATTGTAAGAAATCCACAGCACTGAGAGGCGCCGTAGGATTAGTCAAAAATCCATTCTCCACTCATTCAAGGCTCCGACTGAAAAAAAAAAAATGTTGTGGGGAGATTCAAGAAGCTGGCAGTTAATGTGAAATATCGTAAGGAAATACTTGTATTAATTGCAAAAGAGGTCAGAACTCTCTGGATAGCCAAGCTTAACGTTCCAATACTGAGTGATCATGTGAGCTTGGTTTCTGGAGCCGATGTATCATCTTGCAGGGCTGCGTTGATTATTCCAGACACAACAAGCGTTAATGCTGGAAATAAAGCAGGAGTAGTGGTGAGACTACAGAACATGTTCGCAACCAGGGGCCACCAAAAACCTCAGTCCATTGGTTGTCAGCACCATGTGCTGGACCGAATCTTTCGCATGGCAATGGACAAGGAATTAGGAAGCAACACCAAGTCACCAAATATTGAGTATGAAAGTCTGCAGTCGAAGTTTACCAACGACACCGAAGACATATCTGACATAGGAGGCTGGCGAGACTACATGAGGATCCTATACCACCTGACAAGAGTAATGATATTCTATGAAGAGAAGAAACGTTTTCCTCGTGTGCAATTCAAAAAGATACCCAATATCAGTAATACTCGATGGAACTCACGAGCAATTCTGGCTCATCCTTTCATTCATACTGATGCCCAAAACGAGAAAGAAGTTGAAAACAGTATGCTCCTTCATTTCCAATGCTTGGACGGATCATTGGTTCGGGGATCAGAAGTACTCTAGCAATGACGATGAAGAGCTGGAGGAGGCATTGCAGCCCTACGACTCAGCTTTGGCATGCCTCAGGAGACATTGGTCAAGAGAAGACTCCACCATTGATATTCCTCAAAGCAACCAATGCTGTGAACGGGCCATAAAAGTGACACAGAAGCAACATGCAGCCTGTATGGACAAAAGTAACGTCTCACTTCATTTTATTTTGGCAAATGATGCTTGATTCATGCAATCAATAAAGGAAAAAATTCCATTGTATTAATTTCTTGTAAAAAGTGATGTATTATAATTTTTCCCTTCAGTTATTACACCGGTTTAAAACTGTTCATTCCAGCTGTTCTGTCAGCAATAACTTAGACTTGTTCGGTCATTCATTCACTCTCTTCCCTTTAGTCGATCCTATGTTGGTCTTAACAGGCGAATCATGCTGAGTCAGTCAAATATATTATGTAACACCACATCTAAAGACAATAATGCAACCACAATGGGTATCAAAGAATTATGTAACATAAGAAATATATTTTGAGTATATTCAACGAATTCGATAATACTAATGTTTTGTTTTTAATTAATTCACTATGTATTAATTGATTGTATAGTTATTATCGTACCTTGAATTGATGCAAATCTGTATTTTGTTGTTAAGTTTTTTTTGTTTTTTTTTTTCTATTTTAGCACAGGTTCTCTCTCTCACTCGTTGTATAGCACACCTTAGTTTCACATTTGGATTATTGTATGCACTTATATTTACCATTACCTTTACCTCTATCGTTTTGTTTTTCTTTATCCGTTCATTCTTCCTGTACATGTTTTTGTACGAAATATATTGCTATTATTATTATTATTATTATTATTATTATTATTATTATTATTATTATTATTATTATTATTATTATTATTATTATTATTATTATTATTATTATTGTTATTGTTATTATTATTATTATTATTATTATTATTTTATTATTATTATTATTATTATTATTATTATTATTATTATTATTATTATTATTATTATTATTATTATTATTATTATTATTATTATTATTATTATTATTATTATTATTATTATTATTATTATTAAAGGAAAGATAGTACTTACCTCAGAGTTTCGCTATGTTCAGTCAATGATATGGAATACGGAAAACTTCATTTGAAGTTGGGAAGGTACTTTTTTTCAAAATGAATCAAAATGATTCAAAATATCTTCATTCATTACTAGCGAAAGTTCAACGAAAATGATACAGGAGTTAAGATCTAAGAAAAAAAGTTGAAAAAGTTATAGCCCTAGCGGCTAGACGTGCAAATCAAAGATTGAGTGTTTGATCGCTTTGTTTACCGTTCAGACGCCTCTGTCTCATGCGTGTTTCGCGCAAGGATCAACCTCTGTTCTCTTGTGTTCTTCTCTTGTGTTCTTTTCTTGTGTTCTTCTCTTGTGTTCTTCTCTTGTGTTCTTCTCTTGTGTTCTTACCTTGTGTTCTTCTCTTGTGTTCTTCTCTTGTGTTCTTCGTCACATACACGGCTATAAAACAAATCAAAGACACAGTGATAGAGGATCTATCACTGTTAGGATCCATCAGCAGTTGTAGGACCAGTTTAGAATTGTGCTCTGTGAATGCTATTGATATTGTGTGATTACATATATATGCAGTTGCACGTGTTACTTACATGCATGGCAGTATGCGGATGCAGTAGAATCGCACACATTCCGATTCGCAATTCTAAATGTGACCATTTCATCTTGTCTCAGGCAGAATACTCATTACTGGGCTCGAAGCTGAGCGAATACGTCGTGCGTCTCTTAGACAAAGTCCATGGTAACGACGAACTCAACGCTATCCTGAACGCGGTCGACACCACTGATGAAGTGGACGATGCCACGTTCAAACGACTGCAGTTAGCTATCAAATACAAAGAAAAAAAGGTTTGCATGCAGTACAGGAATATAACAAAATATGAATGCGTCTGACTCAGTTTGTGGCGCATCCAAGCTGTCAGAAGAAAATGACGTCATTATGGTATAACAACCTGCACATTCTTTTACACAACCGATCCAAGCAACTTCACATGCCAATCATGGGACTAATCGTCGTGTTGTATCCGGTACTAGCCCTCTGCTACATGGCTGCTCCAAACACCAAGGTATGCGAAGCATATGTCGATTTTTATATCATACATATGATATGTCGTAGCTCGGCCAACTGCTAAGAACACCTTGCATAAAGTTTGTTGGCCAGTCTGCTTCGTATCTGTTTTTTCTCGGTTTAATTTTGGTGCACGGCCAACTTGAGCAGAATGAAGTATGCACAAAAAGGGTGAGAACTATGAGCAATTGTGGAGGCCAGCCGATGATCAGTGGTTGTTTCAGATGGGTGATCTCACAACCTACGACAGACACATGTCGGAGTTGATGGAGCGACGAGGCCATAATGCAACAACTCTCTACTTGCAACAAATTGGCAAAATGTGTATCAGGCACAATCAACCCACGCCTCTGGAGCTGTGTATCATCGTATGGATATTTGGTAACTCAGCTTATTTCAAAACCATTGTTTCAGTTTATTAAATTCAATTTTCAGGGTCGCTGTGGCATGCTATTAAACAAATCTACACGATAGGCGCTCAGACTCATTTCGTTAACATCTACAATGCAATGGACTTCTTCATGTTGAAATTTTACATTTCATCGATCGTATTACGGAGGTATTCTGACTTCCAGGTATGACATGAACACTGTCCATTGTATCATATACACATTGTCCATTTCATAGATTATTTCTTCATTAGACTATTACAAGAGCTTCCAGTCGTGGGAGAGACTTATGTCTGGTCAAATGGAGGCTCAATACCATTTATACTGGATCAATGCTGGCATGTTAAAGACCCAAAACAATTATTGCGTAACATCAGTATATTATTTCCCCACTCTTAGATCGATATTATTGGGATTCCTGGGACCCTGTCCATGTCTGCGAATCTCTCTTTGCTGTTGGGCACATCCTGAACTTCTCTCGACTCTTCCACCTTTTAGCAATAAACGAACACCTAGGACCAATGCTCATCTCATTGGAGCGAATGATCAAGGTGACAATATACATGCAGCATTAATGTATACAAGCATCGTTTCTCTAGGATGTGATGAAATTTATGGTGACTTTCGTGCCAATATCTCTCGCCTTTATTGTCGGGATGTACAACATGTATTGGTACTACAATCCAAAAGTCAGAGGAAACGTTGAAGTTATCAATCACCACATCACAACACGAGCTGAACAAGACTTTGGAGAGTAAGTCTCGCTTGAAAATGTATGAATAAGCATGTGATATACTTCTTCTAGCTTGGAGCTGACTTTCCGAACCATATTCTGGGCTGTGTTTGGTCTGAAGGACGCCAAGGTCGTTGAACTGGGTGGCTATGAAAGCCGGTTCACAGAAAGGGTTGGCTACATTGTGTTTGGTGTCTACTATTGGGGAGCCGTGATTATTCTCCTAAATATGCTCATTGCCATGATGACCAGATCTTTCGATAAAATTGCTGTGAGTATTTCATTGACTGACTGAAAGACTCACCGGTCACTCACTATCCATCACATCTAACCACTATCTCTGTATAACCTTAGACCGACCAAGATATTGAATGGAAGTTTGTTCGTTCCAAGCTTTACATGGAATACATCCGACGTGGTAATACTCTGGCCATTCCGTTCAATCTCATCCCCACCCCTAAGATGGCAGCACGGGCTCTAGCGTCATGCGTGACATTTTTCAAGAATAAATGTCGATGCGGACGAACATTGGACGAGGAGAATGGCCACAGCAACTATTACTCCATGAACGGCAGTGGATCGAAGTATCTCATGGGAAAGCACTACAGCGGGCAATGTCAAAGCGCTCAGAATATCGCCATCAAAGTTCAGCATGAAAATGACCTTGGAGGATCAGATACGTCCTTGAACTTTGACGCAAGGTCACGCCGACACAAAGCATACTCTCAGATGGCTCCTGACCCAGACGCAGATGATACTAATAGTTCAAATTACAAGGTATTGTTGGAATATAACCACTTAGTCACCTGTGTGCATATTATGTTCTCGTAGATTGTGATGAAACGAGTGGTACGCAGATATATATTTGAACATCTCCTGGCTTCAGTAGTCCCCAATGAAGGTATTGCATCACTGTTTTGAACACAATAGCACACGCTTTATTAATTTAACTTTCACAGGTTCAGTGGAACTTGAGAGTCTGAAGCAGCAAACCTTCAACATTCAGTCAGATCTCCACAGTCTCCAACCGCAAATTTCAGAGCAAGGACAAAACGTCCAATCCCAACTCCGGTTGCTGGCCAAGAACGTCACGACCATTCGCGACCAGATGACTATGTTGATGGAGGTGTGCCAAGACCTGCAACAGCGCAACAAACCAACTCCATCCTCCCCGCTTCCTCCTCCTCCTCCTCCTTCTCTTCCACAATCTTCTCCAATTTCATCTTCTGAATCATCCTTACTCTGCAGTGATTCAAACTGTGACGCCATTGATTCCCCAAAGCTACCGACTTCTGAGCGAATCTTAGAGGTTGCACCGTGTAAACCAAAAACACCGAAAAAGTCGTTCCTTCCCGCGATCAACCGCATCATTGCCGCGCGTCAGTCTCTTCTCGATGGAGCTCGAGATGATGAGAAAAAGGAAAATGGCCTCGCTAAACTCTCGAGCAAAGCCTCGCAAAACACCGCCCCGCCGGAAGTTGTGAAGCCACCAGCTGTGAATGAGGAACTAACATTTACGTTTTGATATATTGGTCAATTTTAGTATAATTTCATATGCAAAAAGTACGTCCAGTGTATCTCATAAACTAGTTGAAATTATGTGATGCATTGATAATGTTCTGGCGCTGTATTCCTCTATCTTTACATCCAACAATATTATGTTAATGCATGCTAAACTATGTACGCATGTCACGTGTTGTCTTGATTCATTCTATTAGCGCCGTAATTAGTTTAAAACAAGGATGAGATCGAAATATAATTGTTAGCGTGGCTTAATTGCGGCATTGGTGCCAACACAGGGGTTCAGATGACCGATCACGCGGCGCAGGTATTTTAGCATCTGACCTAAATTTACAGAGAATATTTGAGTACCGCACAGGAAAAAGTAAGTTCGGAAGGGAATCCAAGGTGTTGCGTCTGCTTTTGAGTTTGAACCCCAAACCTCTTAACTCCCGATTGTCGAGTTTTAAGGGGGTGAATTTGAACCTCAACTTTAAACACAGACCAGATTTAAACATTTATAATAATGACATCGAATCCCTGTTCTTAGAAATCCTGCCTACAGGTGATATAATTAATCCTATGATAATTGGTGTAGTCTATAGACCACCTAATACCGACATCCAAAACTTTTTTACAATGATACGCAATAAACTGTCCATAATAAACTATGAACAAAAAGTTTGTTACCTTCTAGGAGACTTTAACATAGACATTTCACAATACCCTAATAACATCCCCGCGTGTGATTTCCTAGACCTAATGTATTCGGAATCGTACATTCCTCTAATCAACATAGCAACCAGACAAGATCGTCTTCGATCAACCATCATAGATAACATCTTTACAAACAATATTGATCGTGAACACAGTTCTGCTGTCATATACTCTGACATATCCGATCACTATCCTATTATATGTGGATTTCATGTATCTCGCAGAAATAACTCAAATGACAAACAAATATCCTATAGAAAACATACTCGAGTAAATATAGACAAGTTTAATACATTAATAAATAGCGAGTCCTGGGAAGACATCTATTGCCATGCAGACGCAAGGAATGCTTATTCGGCATTCGTTGAAATAATAAAAAAACATTACGAAACATCTTTCCCCATAGAACATAAAAAACTAACTAGAAGAAGTAATAATAAATGGATAACTGCTGGTCTAAAAATATCCATTACAAACAAAAATAGATTATACATAAATTTCAAACAGCGACCAACTCGTATTAACGAAACTGCTTACAAAAGATATAAAAACAGGTTACGTGGCATAATAGCTCAAGCGAAAATTACCAGAACTTAATTACCGAAAATAGAAATAACATTAAAAATATATGGAAGACACTGAAAGAGGTCATAGGCTCGAAAAAGATTGACTAATTGGATCACGAGTTCTTGATTAATAATAGACTCTGTAACAACAAACAGATTATCTCTGAGTCTTTCAACGAGTACTTTATTAATGTAGGGCCCAACCTTGCTTCCCAAATTCCAAACGTAACATCAAAACCACAAGATTTCCTTCGGGGATCTTACCCTAATTCTATTTTTCTCACACCTGTAACTAATACTGACATTATACAAGCTATCGCCAAACTGAAAAAAACTGCATCCGCGGGTCAAGACACACTGAAACCAAATATAATAAAAGGAATCGCAAATCAAATATCGCACCCCTTTGCCTACATTATAAATCTTGTATTTCAAAATAGTTCAGTTCCAGACGAACTCAAATTCGCTAATGTAACACCGATCTTCAAAGCTGGAAACCCAGCTGAGCTACAAAATTATCGACCAATTTCTGTGTTACCAGCTTTTTCCAAAATTCTCGAAAGACTTATACATGATCGGTTACACAACTTCTTTACTGAACATAACGTCATCAGCGAACACCAATTTGGCTTCCGTAAAAAATTCAGCACAGAAATGGCCCTGGCAGTTACACGTAACTCAAAACCCATCATGTATGCCGATGACACTAATATTNTTCTACATAGCAATAACGTGAAAGATATGACCGACTCTTTTAATGCAGAACTACTATCACTGAATGAATATCTCAAATGTAATCGCTTGTCGCTCAATGTAAACAAAACTCATTCTATGCTCTTCTCCATGAATAGCTCACTGCAGGACACAATCCTCTCTCTTTCAATTGATGGTACCCTCATTGACACTGTCAAAACTACTAATTTCCTTGGCGTCAAAATAGACAATAGATTAACCTTTGCAGAACACCTGACTCATACTTGCAATAAAGTTTCAAAATCAATAGGCATCATATATAAAGCTTCTAAAATATTCAATCCACAAACACTACGCATGTTATATAATAGCCTCGTTCTTCCGTACCTTACGTACTGCATCATTATTTGGGGAAAGACTGCCAACCGACATTTGAACCGACTCTCGACTCTCCAAAAGAAAATTATAAGAATATTATCAAACCGACCGCGACTGATTCATACCCGACCTCTCTTTCACGACTGCCATATTCTAACACTTGAAGACCTTTATATTTACCGACTCTCCATATTTACCTACAAACTAGACCATCATATGCTCCCCCCTTCTGTTTCTCAATTATTTACTCTTACTTATCCAAACCATAGTCATAACACCAGGTGTCATTCTAACATTATTCAACCCCTCTGCCGAACAACCCTCAGACAAAGATGCTTACAATACCAAATACCGCATAATATTAATAATATAATCGCTCCTATTTTGAGCAACTCCTCGATATTCTCTTTCAAAAAAACCCTAAAATATTTACTTATCGCTAAGTATGTTTAAAACCTATTTATATTATACCAATTGTTCTTGTTGTATTCTGTATGTGTGTATGTGTGTTTCTTGTGTTTTTTTTTTTTTTTTTTTTTTTTTTTTTTGCGTGTATGTGTGTGTGTGTGTGTGTGTGTGTGGTGTTTTTTTTTGTTTTTTTGTTTTCTGTTTCTGTTTCTTCTTTTTTTTTCACGTTTTCATTCATTTGCAGGTGACGCATAAACAACTTTGTTTCTGTCACCATCAACTGCCACTGTTTGCCAAACTTTACGTGTTTTGAATAAATTTATTATTATTATTATTATTATTATTAAGTCCAATGTTGTGATCAGAACGAAATCACTCGGACGAGGTTTTCATCCGGTGAGTTCTCTGTATGCTCTCTGTGAGTGAGTGAGTGTTAGTGATGGGGTTTTACGGCTCCACCCAATCCGATCGGATGATACGGGCGCCAGAACAGAAGGCCCGGGACCGGGGTTTCCCCCTACACTTATCGATAAATCCCAATGGTTCTTTATCCTGCATACCACCATAGACAGTAGTACACAGCGCCCGGCCTTGTTACGCAGTTGGGCAGCACTGCAGAGTCACCGAAGAATTACAATTATAATTCAGAATCATAACGCCCGTGGCCTGATCGGGTCTCGAACCCGGGACCTCGACCCCCACGATCGGCATTGGATTGTAGTCAGCGGTTTAACTCACTGATCTATCCGGTGCCTCTGTAATATAATATATACAACAAATTCAGTATGTATGCAGTTACTTAGAATAGTAAGCATTATTTATATTTGAAAAAGTGGTATCTGTCCTGTCACAACGTGTATATGCTCTCATTTTCGCCGAATGGCAATCTGGAGATTCTTGTCAATTTGCAATATATGAGAGTAACGTCATTTGTGCCTCATAACAACCAAACCGAACATTTATACAATAAGGAATCTGACCCGAATTAAAGCACCAGACGATCGCTAACTCCATCGTCCAAGTCTCACAAGGTATATATGAGTGTCACAAGCAATAGCACATCCCTATCCAGAGAACCATGACACGATAACATTGCCCGATAAAAATACTCCGCATGGAAACCGATTGGTAAGTTATCGCGGCCCGTGTATCAAATCGAGCCACGGTCCAATTGAGAGGGATCTCTTTGAATTGGCTTCTGCTGCTCACGAGGTAGCAGCGCACGGGTCGGTCATCTTCAGCCCTACATGTTTCAATATAAATGTAAATGTATTAGCTTTGCTTCTTTAGACGCCGCAGTGCCTGAGAGTGTTGAGATTACGTTTGTTTGTACCTTCACGCATGATGCTATAAGGTGTTCGTGCTCAGATTAGGAATTTAAGAAAGATTGAAAAGTGGGCAAAAGTGCGATTTCGTTTTCAGACAAATTCACAACAAATAGGCGCGTTGGTGCATGTGTTTGCTTGCCTTATGTCTCCAAACACTCTCGCCCTAAAGTACTGCTGAGTGATCTGACCCTTGATCTCGTCGCCTTGACCTTCCTGCTGACGCGAGTTAGGGTCACGACCCTGAATCTGGGCTTAGTTATGGAGAAACACATGTTGGTTAACCAAATATGCTAGTGTATCTTTGGGTTAACTGTGCTTCAAGAACGGAGTTCATTTCCACTTTCGTTATTCTAAATCATAACGCACGTGAGCGGATAAAATGCGTTATGATTGTGTGAAGAGACTTAATATTTCTGCTTGGGATCTCAGCTAAAAGATACTCTATAGTTGTAGAGTATCTATGCTCAGTTAGTGAACCGTGCTGATTTTGAGTATATATCCTGCTAAGCAACACCGAGGGGGTCTCTATGAATAAAACATAGATTTATTTTGCATGTAATTACATAACATGTAATATGTACGCACAGTAATTTCTGAGAAGCAAGAGTAAATCGCCTTGAAGAAAATTGGGGCGGTGTTCAAAAAGATTTTCAGGCTCAGACTCAAGACTGATAATGTATTCCTAAAACTCAGTGTAGATTCTTAGAATTGGCTCTCAACTCTCAGATTTCATTCTCAATTCTTATAATTATTTTTCAGTGCATTCATATAGTATTTCATTATTGCATGAATCAATGCATTCAGTATAAATAAATAAATAAATAAATAAATAAATAAATAAATAAATAAATAAATAAATAAATAAATAAATAAATAAATAAATAAATAAATAAATAAATAAATAAATAAATAAATAAATAAATAAATAAATAAATAAATAAATAAATAAATAAATAAATAAATAAATAAATAAATAAATAAATAAATAAATAAATAAAAATTATGGAGGTAAAGAAGCGCAAAATAATAACGCTCTCTATACATTTTGATCACGAGCGAAAATTGGGTGATTCAGTCAAGATTTAAATCGTTGATTTCGCCGCAAATACCGGTAACAATGGGTCGATATTCATTTATTGTCGTCATATTGTTTTAATCACGCAAATACTAATCGAAGCGACAGTCTCGTCACTTGTGTCGATCAGTCTCAGTCTTGAAACCTGGCTAAAAATTAACTCGCAGACTAAAGTCTTAAACTAGGGATGGGCGGATATCCAAATCCGGTATCTGGTATCCGGGTATCCCGGCTCTCAGCAGGATAATGTAGTTTTGAAGTAGCCATCTTATTCATTTATCGTCCAAGATTGAAAGCTCTCTGATCTTCTAAGAACCTTTGAACACAAATATACGCCAATGCGGGTCTGTTTTAATTAATCCTTTGTGTAAACTAAATGGTGTCGGTGTGTCGCCAGTCGCCACTGATTGAAGTTGATTGTTAACATGATATTCAATTATTCACCTGACGAAGACGCGGTCTGAGTCGCCTTCTGACTCACTGGAGATCAAATGCGGACCTGAATGTTGAAATACCTCTCTGTACATGTTTAGGCATAATCCATAATTATATGTTCATATGGCGCCTGTATGTCGCTGGATCTCCAGTGTCTCCACTAATGGCGATGCGAGTCTAGCGAACTCGGAGCAAGGGATGAGTCTCTGTTTGGAGTTTGGAGACACGTCTCCGATGCATGTACAGTAGTGGTAGAAATCGTAATCGATTTAATCGATTATGGTTTTGATAATCGATTACGAGTGTCATAATCGACTGTGATTTTTTTTTTTTTTTTTTTTTCGTTTCTTTGGCCAACATTAAATTTTGTCCAGAAAAGCCAGCCTTACAGACACTGCTCTCCTCTGTGCATCACAACGGTCGCCCTGAGGTCACTGCACAGGCGCAGTACAGCTTCCGCTTCTTCAACGGCCGTCTTTTGTATTTTTGAAAGTTGAAAAGAATCTATTCAGCGTATTCACTATTCAGCTCTTAACAATGGGAGATCCAGTTGTGAACAGTGAACTAGCTTTGGTTGACTGCCTCTCCACTCCACGAATGAGAAGCGATGTGTGGCCACACTACTCATATATCGGCGAGGTGCTGACGGCAAACCTGATAAGTCAGTCGTAGTATGCAAGTTGTGCAATAACACTTTGGAAATGCACGTTTAAGTGTCACCAAACCATGATTCGTTACCTCAGCTCATCACTTCGTGTAATGTTTTCGTTTACTTGTGGTATTCAAGATCTCTATAATGTCGTCGAAAAGCCCAATCTGGGAATACTTTAGGATCGTGCCAGATCAGGATTCATGCAACAAAAATGAGAAGATTTTAATGATCCAAAATTTCATTTAAAAGCATAATTTTTATTTATTAACATGGCTATCAGAGACTCGTTCTATTCAAATGTGTTTCATGATATTATTGTTACCCTAATTCACAGCATGAGACAGTATGTCAATTATCCGGTATCCGATCCGGTATCCTAGGATTTTGGCTCCCGGATATCCGATATCCGGTATCCGGTATCCGGCAAATTTTATTATCCACCCATCTCTACCTTAAACCAATCTACTGGTCCCCGTTATGTGATTCCAGGAACCATTTATCAGTGAAAATGTCGAATACCCTTAAATGATGGTTTTTAATGTATTTATGTTGTATTCATTTTTTTGTCAGAGCTGGCTTCTTCGTCCATTGCATAAGCATGTATGCATCTTTATTTCTTAAATGCATTGCCAATACACCCATTGAGATAAGATAGGATAGAATAATCATAATATGGTATATATTGAAAATTGAATTATTTAAAAAAAAATATTAAAGAGAGAAAAAAAAGATTTATGACGTCACAAACATCAAACATACATGATATCGTTTGATATAATCATGCAATGGCATTACATTATCAATATCATTACTGAAGGTCATTATGAAGAACATTTATTGTGACAGTTGACACCATATCCATACCTATGTCATGGTCAGACGTTCCCAACGACAGTCGTTTGGGCTAGATGCATATCGTCAGTTGAGCCAAGTGCCACATCATGATATCATATTATGATGATTAATTAATGTCACGGGTAAACATATGCTATCAAACAGAACTATAAGGTGGCTGTAAAATTCATTAATGTGTTAGTAATGTATGATTAATGATTATCATGCATGTACATTATTATTACAATATTGAAAGTGCATTAGAAGCAGTTCACCGCGTCTACATCCCAGCTCATTCAGGTACTCGTTCATTGCTATGCTGAAATGTTTAAACCGGTTTAAACCGGTTTAAACCGGTTATGTGCTTGCACTCTTATAAAGAAATATGTTGGTCGCCCATGACAGCGACAATCAAACAAGTTATGCTAAATATTGACAGAAACACGAATGCAATGAGTGGAGGGAAGAGGCACAGGATATTAATTATGATAATGGTAAATCAACATTTGGTTTGATTGGGGACCCAGGATAGACGATATCCGACATCAGACGATTTTCGATATCTGAGCATCCCTACTGCAATTGATAGATTCTGATCATCTCGTAGTCACATCTCGTATGTTGATGAGACAGGCAGCAATGAGCTCACCACGCGAGGCGAAACAACAACCAGCTCTCAAGGTTTTAATTATGAAGGAGGCAATGTTATTATTATGTTATTATGTACAAAGATATAGTGCATGAAAGTATGTGGCTGCTTAGAATGGAGGACGTAGGTGCAGCTACGATACAGTGAGGAAGGGAGTGCAATGTTCTTGAGGAGTAACATCAATAATGATATCCTTGTTGTGAGAGTTGAAATATAAAAGTTTCAGATTGAAGATTCAGATTGAATCATAGACGTAGGCTATGCTAATTGAGTGGTGTTGGATGTGTGATATTCGCATAATGAAATGCACGAAAAGTAATCTAGGTTATCTTCTAGTCATTATTATAATTATACATTATTAAAATATATATTTACCTGTACAAGTATTGTGTATACGAACTTGTATATGCATGGCTTCAATGCCACTCATGTGACCAGATGTACATCAAGGCCAATTTAATCTCAGCCACTGCACCTGAGCAGGCATCTGACCAATGACGGAGGTTTTGAGGTTCAGGTGAGCTAGCCTTTATTAAATCAAAAGCATGAATGGATTAGCAGTTTTTATTTTATGAGCGACGTCAGCAATACACAGGTATGGGCTATATTAGGCTGACTTGCTTAGACCGGAAAACAATGCAGTAAGTTTAATAATGACTATATACATAGGTCTTAAGACACAATAATAATAATAATAATAATAATAATAATAATAATAATAATAATAATAATAATAATAATAATAATAATAATAATAATAATAATAATAATAATAATAATAATAATAATAATAATAATAATAATAATAATAATAATAATAATAATAATATATCTAGTTGATAGGGATATTAAATCTTTTGTAATTTATATATCTTCTTATTGAGAACACAGTGGTAATGTTCACATAAACAATTCAAGAATGACGTCATGAGAGCTTGTTCATCTTGTTGAGCTTTTTCGGATGATGACGAAGTGTTGATCCGGATGAAATCGTGCTACATACTCCTAAACAGGCCCTCTCGGAAGCAGTGTCCTTGGTTTTAGACAAGAGCTGCGTGATTCTCACTAATGGAAACGCTCTTTCAAGCCAGCAAGATGGCGGCGCCCATTAGACTCAAAATGACCGCCATTTGCAGACGCCGTAAACTGTTATTCATTCCACATGCACGACACTAAACGATGGATACCGGTGACTCTCCTTCGTTTATCTCTGGGATCCAAATGCTGGGAGGGCATTTTCTGTGTTTGATTCTTCAAAGTTGTTTTTCAATCCAAAAATGAGAACTTCGAGGACGAAGCGAATAGTTTTCCGATAAATTCCATCCATGTGGTTGGTAAACCTATCTCCAAGGCTTTCTCGTGTTGCTTGGATGAATGGCTCTTCTATGGCCTAGAAAAGAATTAAACTGTCATACTGTTCCATCTTTTCACCCCACCCCCTCTGTTCTCCCCGTGACCTTTGCCAGTGGCATTGAATTGCAGGTAGGCGTGTGAACGTGTAACCAACTGAGGACAAACTCATTATGTGTATCAGATATCGCATGCTAAATATAGATCATAAGACTAAAAGTCACATCCTATTCCCTGTTCCGGGTAGGAGGATAACGAAATTGCCCTCATAATATGCGACGTATGACTCAAATGAGCGCATTAAAGCACCTACCCAAAAGCTGTCTGGTACAAAGTCATCAAATCTTCGATGCGATTTCCCAGTTGTGAGCAGCATCTCGATGAGGTATTCTGGATCGTCCATGTTGGCAATTGCTTCGTCCAGGGCGTTCATCACCAACAAGGCGTGGTTCTCCAGCGATTGAGACGTACCCAGATCTTGTTTTTCCACTGTGCGGAATTGCTCGAACATCGACTTCACATCTGATCGTTCCTCAAACATTCTGAAACAAATTCAACAGATGAAATTTCTGAGACCGCACTGCAGATTCGTTACAGTGACTGCGAGAGAGAGATAGAGAGAGAGAGAGAGAGAGAGAGAGAGAGAGAGAGAGAGAGAGAGAGATAGAGAGAGAGAGAGAGAGAGAGAGAGAGAGAGAGAGATAGATCATTTATTTAACAACAACATACACCAATGTGAATTAAACGGGGAGAAAAAAAAATTCTTCTGGGTGCAGACTAATGGTACTAGTAGTTAGTAATGATGATGATGATAGTATGATGATGCAGGGAGACCAGGCTAAGGCACAACAGGTGTCCGTTTTCGCGCTGGCCACCCCGGGGGATGATGAAATGATAACGATATTCATGATGATAATGATATGAGACGAGCATGAGAGGGAGAAAGAACTATTGATAGGATATTAATTTTGGTTATTGCAGACATAGCAGTTTTCTATTAAACATTGATATGAATATTGATCGATGAAATGAGATTTGATTCTTTTTGAAAATGAGGCTATTGAATGAGTTGATAAATATGAGAGAAGATGGCGTGGGAATGAGTTGACGGTGTTGGTAATTGAATAGCGGAGACCCAGGTGGAAGAATTGGTGTCGATGCAACGGGACCCGCAACCGATCATCTCCTCGTCCAGCACTGATAAAAGTGCTAAAATAATTCGGAAGTACTCCACTCTTCCACTTATAATAGAATTTTAATTCAAGAAGCTTTCGCAGATCCTCAATTTTAAGAAGATTTGTTTGTTTGAATAGAGGTTCTGTGTGTGCGTTATATTTGGATTTTGTGATTGTTCTGATTGCTTTCTTTTGTTGTTTTATTAATGTGTGTATGTGGTGACTTTTTGACCAGGTGAGAGCGCCGTATGTGATGTGTGGGATGATGAGAGATTGATAAACTTTTAGGAGAATGTGTTGGGGAAATTGGTGCTTGAGTCTATTTAGGATGCCTGTGATTTGTGATATTTTAGTGTTGACTTTGTTTATGTGAGGTTTGAATGAAGAGTGTTTGTCAATGATGATGCCGAGGAAGTTCGTGTGATCAACGTTTTGTATTTTGTGTTTCAATACGAGATGAGAAAAACAAAAAAAACAAACAAACAAAAAGGAAAAAAAAAATAATAATAATAAAAAAATTCCGGGTAATCTTTTCTTTGTTTCGTTTTTGCTGCTTTTAATTGACATATTTGCTGTAAAGAAATTCATTTCCAAACATACATATTTCAAGCTCACAGAATACTCAGAATAGCAAAATTTCCATATTCATTGCATATAATTGCTGTAACTTATAAATTACAATTCAATACATTATTCTTGTTTACTTCATTAATAATTGTTCTTTCTGTATTTCGTATATTCCGCAAACAATCCAGGATGCCTAAGCCGAAAAGTAGGCCAATCTGCCCAGCGTCCTATTGCACGTGTTACCTGTATGCATGCTAGTTGTCGTGTAATGGATTAGGTTCATTGCATGTGTAACAGCATCACTCTCTTATGCCCATCTGTCTACTGACACACAATGAGCAGTGCACACGAACATGTTGACCACTTCCGGGCGAATCATGACATCAAATGAGCTTTTTGTTCTGTACAATACTGGATATTCTTGTTTAATGACGCAAAACATAAGAGCTGAAAATAATATGATCCCAAATTGGTATATTTAGACAGGAGTAATAGGTTTCATTATCTAAATTAGTAAATATATGTTATTTATGATATATTGTTGGTTTAGATTGAGTACATTTCTTGACTAACACCTGTCGTATATTAGTTCCATTGCATCCACCATAATACATTTCCCTCTTCATTTTCCCACATTCTATCCAAACACTAGTTCTCAGCACTCATGTTACAGCCATCTTCGCTATCTACTCCTCGCGACCCCCTCCAAACCCTCTTAGTGCTTGTGAAAGGCTCAAGGCATTCACTATGCACCTCTTTCTTTATATATACCTCCCCTAAAGAAGCCAATTACAATGTACTTCAAAGAAGACTGTTAACATGAGCCACCCTCGCCCGCTCATGCACTAGCATTTAGATACAGACCTTGTCAAGCATGTTCATACGCGTGAATGACTGATTAGTCAGGCAAATCCCCAGTAAACTACACAATGCTATAAAGAGCAGTAAGTCGGCACGGCAAGAGGAAATCTTGCCCCAAATACAGAATCATTAGCAGGTGTTGGGGCGCACATTTAGATCCTCCTGGGCGTTTCCGAGTTCTAACACCTAATGTAATATTGCACAAGTCACGGACGATGTATATACTTTCAGGTGAATTTCGGGTCTCGCCCCTCGCCCCTTCTTTCGTTTTGTTTTGCTTAAAGTATCATCCATCATGGGATTAATGTTGGCCCAGAGCCAACGATATAAATTATCAATCAACAAGTGTTGACGTTTATGTGATCGCAATTGGTTATAAATACAGGGTGGTTCATAAGTATATTCACCTATAAAGGCAATTTGGTGTTGTCCTGAATATCGAACCACAGTTTTATTAACATTTTTAGCACTTTTTCTTAATCTTTATGCGAGCACTGTATTGACATGAGCTGGTGTTGCGAACTACATGCATGCCATACGAGACAGCAAGCACCAAAAAGTACGCATTGTGCAGTTGGCTATGTAATAACCATCAATAGAATCAGTGTAAATTTCGTGTGTGTTTGTTGGTGTTTGCTACATGTACCTGGCACGGGTCTTGTCATAGTATACGCGCATGTACAACATTTGGATGGTGCTATCAAACAATATTATTTCTTATAAATCGCCCACGACCGATTAGGACGTCGCAAAATTTGAATGACATCCTGTTTGGATTCTTGCGATTTTTAGATCGAAGGAGTCGGATTTGAGTTTTGTTCTCATGATTATATTTTTGTGACAGGGAACATTGCGTTCATGATCAGCAATCATCGTGGTGAAAATACCGTGCTCGCTTCATTATCATCTGTTTTAGTATATATTGTCATAATTATTTGTTGCTTATAGCAACAACAAAAAATGCTACTGATGATATCGGTTAATAGCAATTTATAACAAGACCCACCTGAGAAACATTGTGACGCCAATGTTGATCATATCCCGACTTATTGCCTTCCACGATTTCGTGATAGCAAATACCTCCTTCTCTGTCAGAGGAACACGTATCTGATCCCGGTGAGTAATCCTAACGTGCGTACTCCCACGTGACGTCAGAGCTGCTTTACCACTTGCTGTTGTCATGGAAATATCTGATACTTTATGTGCAGCCCCTCCTCGTACGATGAGCGAGGCTGACGGTACACAACCCATGTTCCTTCGATTGTCAATGTGGCTACTGACACCGCAGCTGCGCCGCACCTTCAATAAGTGTGTGCCCGATGCCAGCGAAACTCATCATCTCCCAGGTGCACGCTTCAGAAAAAGGAAGCAATCTATCCTTGTTTTGGAAACCCGAAAAACATGTTGATGGTGGTTCTGTATGAGTGAGTGAGGTTGGGTTTTGCTCGGCGTTTACTTTCGATGTGATCTTAAGTCATCGCTTGATATTGCAAAATGAACATTTGTTCCGTGACCATATTGTACGACATTGATGCGTGGAGTCATCTGTATAAACGGGTGTAAATTACCTTCGTTACGAAGGGATGGTGGTTGTTATTTCAATATCGAACTACAGCGTGTGTTGAAGTGCGTGTGAATGTGGAATGATTATGAGTTTGTTTTTATTGCAAAAAAAGACTGACTTCCATATATTGAACAGCTCTATCAAGGTCATTGGTCCACAGTTGCTTGATTGTTTTTGTTCGATTTGGAAGAGCGGACCAAATGACGTGTATTCATGAACCTGAATGCAGGTACAGTCAATCAAAAGATCGGTGAAATCCATAATCCGGCAAGCGATTTCCATGAATTTTACATGATACCCTTTTCTTGTAAAATTATATTCTGTCAAGATAAATGACGAATGAGTACATCGGCTTCATCAGCGTTGAGGAAACATTAATTATGTATTGTACAACAACCTATAGGGCCTTGGGTTCATCTTTGGTGCATGCCTGTCACATAATTATGGAGATCGGTGATCATTTTATTAAGATGAAGCACTGCATAATTATACGCCTTGTATTATCAATGTATGGGTGATTTATCTGTCAAGTGTGAGTTATATGACGTGGATCAATAATCATCGTGTCGGCAGAACAGGTTCTTTGTGCAGATTGAGGTCTTATTAATCATACTGCCTATTTAGTCTCAGTTGTACCGATCTACATGCAATTGATTTGGAATGGTTCTCGTTTAAAATACAAGCGACTGCTTGTATTCGTTGTTGTTGTTGTATCTTTTTTGGTCTATCTTTTAATCGCGCCCAATTTCAGTCAGTCGTAACTCGATCTGAATCAAACGTCTTCCATGGAACGCAAAAACAAAATCACGCAGAGAGGAGAAAGAGTGCATTGTGTGTGATTCACGGTGAACCGCCGGAAATCAAATAATTGTAACCACTTGTGCGTATCGTGTTCCTGGTCATGTCAATTCTGTGATCGAGAAAAATTGAGACTAAAGGTACATGTTGACCTCAAGAGTTATCCCGGATCGCAAGGTTGTGTGATTGTCTTAACGTTAAATGTTCTGAATATTATTTTTCCTGTTGTTAAAGTACGCTATTTGGGGGGTCATCATTAATTATATGTTTGATCACCTACGGACACGCAGCTCCATTCTACACAAATGCATGTCTCAAATTTATTTTGTCCTATGTATAATAAGAGAGGTTCGTTGCGGGACATGCGTGATCATTACTCGCCAACCGCTTGCCTGACTCTCTTCTTTGGTGTGTGCAATCACTTGAGGCATACTGGACTGACTTGTGACTTATGTCTGACTCAGATATATGATACTGCACATTTCACTTGTCTCCGGCGCTTCAGAAAAGAAGCACCGCACACACCGATGAAAAATCACCCCTATTTTGGTACATCCATTTCACTCGAATTCACATGACGTCACTCGGAATTCCCAGGATGGTGCACAAGGCGAGGCGAGTGAAAATGAATTCACAGTATTTGCTGAATACGACCAGTTGAGCCTTATGTCATTGAAATTAAGTTTATCTAAATCATAGCTAAAACACTCGTGAATCTAATTTACTATTCAAATAACTCTTAACCTGAAGAAATCACATTGACACCCTTTGCTGAAGTGACGATCGTGTTGGCCGATTCGACACTTAGCCAGTCACTGTCATAAACTGTTGAGCAATTAGACCCTGCTTCTGCTCTCTCGAATAAGCCGTACTCAGAGCTGCGTGTGCGGGCATTTACTCATCATTTTGATGTCCCACTCAGCTCTGTATTTGGTCTGCTTCACTATCAACCACAATATGATATTATTCGCTTAAATACTCTGATGGGATTGTTCAAAACATACAGTCGTACTAATTATCTGTATGGAAGTTTCTTCTTTAAATATTTTCAACATGTATAACTTAAGCATAAAAATGCCGCTATCCTGCACACACTGCCTCATAATTGATTGTGCCTGGCGGAAGATGGTTTGATTTGATGGCCTGTGCGTATAAGCATTTTTCTGTGCTTCATGCCTATTCCTGTATGATATGACAGATGTGTCATGTATTGACTATAGTTAGTGCATCATGTATATAGTTTTCCAACTCTTTCTTCTGATTTTGTTGGTTATAATTACACGTATCAATTTTTTTTTCTGGGATTAAATGCCTATAAGAACTAATTTTTCCATAGTTGTATACTTTATGACATGCCAATCAATTCCAATGACAGGATGGAGTTACCTGCAAGAAAAATATTGGGTCGGTCATTTCATGCTGAATAGATCCATGGCTGTACTCTTAGAAACTAATATGTCTATAATTGATGAGTTATTAAAAAGAATGATCCAATGATAGGATTCATGAGAGCATGTGAAATCTAATAGTCAGACGAATGCTTCATTTCTACATAGTCAAATGACTGACGTTAATTTAAACTAAATTTTGTCTTGCTATTATACTCATAATTATAATGTAATAATAATTATGGAATTATATTACTGTATATGTAAGTACCTGAATAAGGTATAAATCTCAGCTTTCTACTACCAATCTGAAGGTGATCGAGCAGATTATATGATAGATAAGTTTATACAACACATGAATGCTAATGAATATCGGTTCGTGTCTTATTTGAGTATTAAAGGGATGGGGAACTAAATTTTAAGTGATGTTCTATTGACTCATAGCACCAATTGATAGCATTCCGTGCCAAGAACACCATGCCTGGATGCAAGCGTAAGGAAATAATGCATTCCGAATATCGGGGTTAGCATTGTGCCTATGGGAGAATGGCTTCTGTTGTATTTAAAGATTAGTTATTCAAAATGAGCTCAATGATAAATCAACTCAAGAATATTTCTCAATCCTATTTTTGTATCATCGATTTCATTACCTCTCTGTGTATATATAAATTCAATCCACGACTCATTAAATTATTGGAAGCTCGAGCATTATCTTCGTCTATTATACTACAACATGGTGTTAAGAAGTAATTCAAGTACCCGATCAACACAGAAGCAACGACGATGACCAGGCAATACAGACCTCAGCTGGATTGGA
>KB309831.1:103370-122650 GCA_000328365.1 Capitella teleta
TGCGTCAAGGCAATGCAACACTTGTTGATTTCTTTAAGCAAGCGACAGAAATCGTTGAGGCAATGAACATCGATGAAGATCCAAAAGATAAAACTTTGAGGAATTTGCTCATGAATGGTTTAACAAGTCGTGAAATCTACAGAGAATGCCTGAAAGAGAAAGCAGATCAACTAAGCAGCAAGAGAGTAATGGAAATTGCTTCAAACATCGAGGCACGCAATTTAATGGATGAAGATTTGTCTGATATGGCAAATCAATTGCTGCCAAGCAATGCATTATCGAGAGGAAGCCCATCTTGTGTGAACAAGATTCATCATGAAAATTCTAATGCTTTTTCAAATTCACAGCTATCTAAATCTTTATCATGTGGCTGGTGTGGTGGAAGAAAGCGATGTAGACGACAAGAATGCCCAGCCAAGGACTCCAAATGCAACAAGTGTGGAAAGATGGGACATTGGGGCAAGGTATGCAGAATGAAGAACAGAGCAGGAAATGTCAAGACCAGAGTTCATCGAATCATGGACTCTAACGATCATGATCAGAGCGACGAAGATGATGCCACCTCTGTAGACTTTGATTCTTTGAATACATTTCCAGATCCTAATGATCCTCATTTGCGCCCCCTCTGGCTCAGTGATCCACAGAAATCAGACATACACCTCATAGAAGCTGAAGTCGATTCAGGGGCAGGATGCAACACATTTCCACTCTACGTGTGCAAGATAATATTTGGTGCTGCACCCAGGGATCGACCATCTGTGATCATAAAAGCTTATGGAGACCAACCGGTGAGAAATCTTGGTTCGAAACTGTTAATGCTCCACATAGGAAGGCGGATTCTGCAATACAGATTTCAAATTTGTGATGTGAGAAAGAACCCCATCATTGGCAGGCAAGCATCCGAGGAAATGGGTTAAATCAGCTTTCCTCCGGTAAAACAGCCACTACTACTGTCAAAACCTATTGTTCAAGAGGTATACACCATCACCACTAAGATGCAAGCAACAGAGAAGATCAGCGCCAAGAAGCCTTCAACATCGAGCACAAGATCATGTCATCATTGATGGCATTTAACATCAGCTACCAATTACACACGACTATATACTAAAGGAATTTAACGATGTTTTCAGTGGAATGGGAGAACTTCCAGGAGGCGAGTACAATATAAAGTTAAAGCCTCTTTCAGAACCTGTACAGCATGCACCACGGAGAGTTCCAGAGAAGCGAAGAACTACATACAAGGCTGAAATCGAACGACTTGTAAGAGAAGGAATCATCGCGCCAGTCAAGACACACACAGATTGGGTGAACTCACTCGTCAGTGTAGATAAACCGGATGGATCACTTCGATTATGCCTTGATCAGAGTCATGTAAACAAATGCATTGAGAGAAATCGGTACCACATGAAGTCAATTGACGAAATCAGTCCAGAGTTGCATGGGTCAAAGCACTTCACGCTCATGGATGCAAAGTCAGGATACTGGCAAGTGAAACTCAACAAGCAGAGCAGTTTTATCACGACATTTAACACACCTTGGGGTAAATACCGTTTTCTCAGATTGCCATTTGGTTTGAAGGTGTCATCCGATATTTTCCAAGAGCGTCTCGATTCAGTATTGAAACATGCAAGAGGAGTGACAGGAATTGCAGATGACTGTCTCATCACTGGCTCAACGACTCAAGAACATGACCCCAACCTACTTATGCTGCTGCATCTTGCCAGAATGAACAACCTGAAGTTTAACCCAAAGAAGGTACAGTTTCGCACTGTTCAATGCAAGTTCTTTGGACAGATGCTAACACCAGAAGGAATCCAAATAGATCCAGAGAAAATAACCGCCATCGAACAGATGCCAAGACCATCCTCAAAGCAGGAGCTAGAATCCTATCTAGGAATGGTGAACTACATGAAGCACCACAGCTATGAAATCACTCGTTTAACACGACCGTTTGTCAACATACTGAAGAAACATGCAATCTTTGCTTGGGAGTCTCAACACGAAAAAGTTTTTCAGGACATCAAACAGGTCATCTCAAAGGCTCTAGTCCTCGCGTATTTTGACGTCAAAGCCAACCATATCATCCAAACAGATGCCAGTTCTAAAGGTATGGGTGCTGTTCTTATTCAGGATGGGAAGCCTGTGGTATTTGCTGGAAGAGCTCTGATTCCTGCTGAAACAAACTACTCGACGCTTGAGAGAGAACTGACATCAATTGTGTTTGCTCTTCACAGGCTGCACAATTACATTTACGGAGGAAAGATCACCATAATGACAGACCATAAACCTCTCGTTTCTATGTTTCACAGACCGGTTCATCCCTCCTCAGTTCGATAACAAAGGCTGATACTAAAGATTCATGAATATGACGTCAGGCTTGAATACCTTAAAGGGGAGAACAACTGCATTGCAGATGCCTTGAGTAGGTTGCCGATCGACTCCGAAAAACCTCATGATATTGATCCAGATATCACCATACCAGTTCATGCCATTACAAGTACCGTCAATGCAACTGAAACCAGACTTGATCGCGTCAGAAAGGCGACATCGAGTAACGCGACTATGAATCAGCTGGCTCAGTACATCCTACATGGTTGGCCCACTCATAAACATCTCGCCAATTCACACACCAATGAGTACTGGAACTATAAGGATGAGTTAAGCGTCGAAGATGGTCTTCTCTGCAAGGGAGATTGTCTTATCATTCCAGATTCTGAACGAAAAAAGTTCATCGCAGATCTGCATATTGGCCACCTAGGTGAGGAAAAGACTTTACTTCGAGCAAGACAGCTGGTGTTCTGGCCGAACATGCCAGAAGATCTCAGAGCAGCAGTACGTGAGTGCTCAACATGTCAAACAGATCGCCCGTCAGTACAGAAGGAACCAATGCTACCCCATGACATTCCATCAAAGCCTTGGGAGAAGCTTGGCATTGATTTCTTTGAATGGAATGGTACTCAACATCTTCTAGTTGCAGACTACTTCTCGAAATTTCCCGTAATCAGAGCTATGACATAGACTTCAGCATCCAAAACAGTCTCGGTCCTGAAAACTTATCTTCAGCGAGTACGGCATCCCATCTGAGGTGTTCACCGATCAAGGCCCTCAATTCGCAAGTCTAGAGTTCAAGGAATTTGCTGCCAAGTACGAGTTTGCATTTAAACATTCTTCCCCCAGATATCCACAGAGTAATGGGTTTATCAAAGCGATGGTAAAAGTTGTCAAAGGAATCATGTCACGAGCGCATGCTTCAGGCTCAGATCTTCCACTTGCCATGCTGATCTACAGGTCCACTCCATTCAAGTCAGGGGTTGCCAGCCCCGCAGAGCTACTCAATCAGAGAAAATACAAAGATCTGATTCCAGTGAAGCATCGTTTGAGTATGCAACAAGAACGATCACGGGAATCTTTGCTTTCGTCAAAGCAAGCTTCAATGGACCACTACAATAGACATGCAAAAGAGAGGGATGAGCTGCAAGAGTTGCAGAGAGTCTGGTTCAAGGAGCCTACCGCCAACTGGAAACCAGCAACAGTTATCGAGAGACCTTCAGACAGTCCAAGAGCATACATCGTTCAAGATGATGCAGGCACTTGTTTTCAACGAACAAGTAAGCATGTAAGACCTGCCGCTGTGCCAATAAACAATGACCCTAGAGAACACATCGAGCATAACATCGAAAGCCCTCAGCATGAAGATCTGGGCACAAAGCAACCAACACTTCCTGGTGATGTCATTACAAGAAGCGGACGAATCAGCAGGAAACCAATCAGATATTAATGTTATTATTTTGTATATGTTTCATCCAATTTGAAATAAGGGAGATGTTGTATTTAAAGATTATTTATTAAAAATGAGCTCAATGATAAATCAACTCAAGAATATTTCTCAATCATATTTTTGTATCATCGATTTCATTACCTCTCTGTATATATAAATTCAATTCACGACTCATTAAATTATTGGAAGCTCGAACATTATCTTCGTCTATTATACTACAACTTCCATTACGAAGTATAGGAGGCAAACGTCAGCTGAGGGCTTGCCGTGATTGGTCCCGTTGCCCTCGTGAAGCTATCGATTTCAGCCAATCAGAGCAGAGCATCTTTGCCATAAAAAGGACATCTTAGTTGTGTACGAAACGAAAGTGTTAGTATTGCGCATGCGTGGTGCACTTTGGCCGACCTTTCTACTGTTTCAGGATGGGGAACCTTGGGAGGTGTCCTGTTAAAATAAGAAAAATAGCGAAAAATATTTTTTTTTTTTTTTGCGCCTGACTGGTGGCAAAATGATTATTCTATCTATTTCCGAAAATAAAATAAAAAAATATCCAAAGGTTTAGTCGCAGGACACGGTGATATGACGAGACCCATTGTAAAAGATGGGGAACTCGGTGTTTCATCACAGCTCCTGACGTCACGCTTAATTAGCAATATATATCCCGCGAAATCGTTAGGGATGATATTCTTTGGGTGGGCCAGGAATAGGAATCATTTTTGGTGCATCAAATAACGACTCAAAGTCCATTTTTAACCAGTCCTCCCTCCCTTTATATGATAACTATCGATTTTCCGATAATCTAATTGTGATTTGAATAACATGATTTTTCATTTTTGTAATTCTTATTTTATTCTTATTTTATTTGTTAACAAAAACAAATGAAGATTTGAATAAAATATTATTAATAATTGTGTTTTAAACCCGGGCATTACCTTATAACTATGTATTTAAACTTTATTTCATGCACCCCTCACACTGCGAAACGACGCACTCGTTCGCAAAATAACATTGCTGATCAGCAAACGTGGGAAGTCCTTTCGGGACTAAATGTTACTATAAATAGCAGCCAATGAACTACCACTGTCAACGGTGTGTGCGCGTGTCATTATATATATGACCAGGGAACCCGTGAAATAACACACGTGCTCTTGGCATTATGAATTCATAATGACAAGCGACTGGCTGCTTCGATGGGCATTGTTGAAGCCAGACGACGCAACACGCTTCCATCGATCATTGCTATGACCCAAAGGAGCAGCGCCCTGAGAGGAGCCTGCACCTGCAAAATCATAACGTATGCATTTTGGAGAGCGTTATGACTGCCAAATGATAACCCCCTTCTCCTACTTTTCATAACGTATAATTATATTAGTCATACTCATAATGCTGCTCCTGGCTTGCGTATCATAAAGCTACACAGCAGAGAGCATTTTTCTAATCACTATTGTGGAATGATAATGTGTTCAGCAACGATTGTTTCAATACTCTCCTTTCATTCATTTGATAACAACCATACTGTCGCAAATGCGACCAACGTATCATAGTAGCTTACATGTAATTAAAAAATCTAAGGAATCATGAAGAAGAGGATTGAAAGGCTATTTTGGTGGATGTGACGTCATGGACAAAAATTCTCCTTTCAGAAACAGCCGCCATGATTTTGCTAATTTGACGCACGACTGTGCGACCATTGTTTTATGTTTGTACATTTCATGTACTAAAAATAAAAAGTGTATCTATTGAATGCAAAACACGTATTGACCTGATAAATCATCTACTCTAGAACTGTTATAAAAATGTATGATGTAACATACAGCTGACTGCTCGCCTCGTTATATTCGGAATATATTGATTAGTAATGTCACGTTCATGAACACAACGAAACTTTATCAGCTCTATTCTAATCGTGGCTTACGTGGAGACAATAAACACAACGCTCCTTCTCAGTCAGCTAGAACACGGGTCTTTTTTTTTTCTTTTTTTTTCTTTTTGTGCCCTCCATGAAGTCTACTGTATGTTAAGTAATCAATACTTGGGCAGAATTCTCGGTTACATCCTGTGAAATTATGATCACTCCAAACTCTTTCCAATCGCGACCCCACACCGAGAACAATGTAACCAGACTCCGGCACTGTGTATGGGGTGTGGTTGTTATAGAATACAATGTACTAGGAGATTCAATGCATGGGGGTTCCTCTGAAGGGTGCAATAGACAGAGCGACATACGAGGTCTACAACCTATTGTGATAGACATGAGTTGTCTATTGCAAGGAAGTGTTGACAACACGCTTGTTGTTGATTTGCTATCGCTGATTATTGGATCTAGGGTCGTTGTTATTGTTCATCACTTGGGGTGTTTGCCACGTAAAGTGAGTTGATAATGTCAACTTGTAAATATTGTATAACGTGTACTCTCTTATACCTGGATAAATCATCTTTGATTTCGCTTAGTGAAGAGCGAAAATATATTAATTGCTAATAATTATATATTTTTGTTGAAGGCGCGTATTCAAATCCAAGCCAACGTTTGATACATTCTAATAACATCGTCAATGATATGATCGGTCTATGTAACATGTTCATCGATCCCACTGTAAACGATCAATAAAAAGGAAGTATCGCGTATTATGTATTTATCGATGTGCAATGACGCAAGTTGAGTATTCTATTACTCTAACCTTTTCCGGGTTTCTGTGCCTCGTGTGTCGATAGTGACGAATCATAGGGGATATTAGTACAAGGATATCCGGGTTTCATCTCAATATTGATAATGTGCGTTAAACAATTCAACTGAGGGAAAATCAAGGGTGTCTACCAGGTGGAAACAAAATGGCGTTTGTTGGATGAGAGGACACAATATGGCGGCATCGCATCGTAAGCCAAGATCTGTCTACGGTGACCTGCGCAACTTCCTCGTTCGCTCCTTCCCCTATAATTATATCACCAAAGCAGTGCAATTTTTAGAGCACGGCGTGCTATTGTCAGTGTGAACCAAAGCCTCCTTTGGCCCATGGCTATCATGCCGGGCACGTTCCCTAGGCAGAACCCTTTTTTTAATCTCTAAGGACCCGGATTGAATCCAAGGGTCATGTTGAGACTGAAGCCGGGCTGTGCAGTCGGAGAGGCGAGTAGAATATGCAATGATACAATCAATGCCGATGAACATTAAACGCAGCTTCTTGTTTTTTTCCTCCTTCCTCTTTTCTTCCTGTCCCTACGCCCTTCCCGAAATGCAATTCCCAATTTCTTTCATTGCGCCGTCTTAAGAAGGACCTTGAAGGTCGTATGCCTAAGGCAAGTGGTCCGGGAGACATTGACCGGTACTTGAGAACAAGATTCTTGTAAGTAATCTCATGGTTATAGCGATGACCTTTTGACCACCGAGGGCATGCAGTAGAAGTAATCGAGTGATTATATCACCACGATATAAGAAGACTTGATATATCGTAGATTCATCTGTTACTGCACCTTGATGAAGATTAAGCACTGGCGCCTACAATAAATATGTCATTGCGTGCTTAGACTTGAGTTCATGCAACTATTACCATAGCAACACTGAGCTGATGATGGTACGATGATTTACCATGAACATTAGATCAAATAGAACAAACTAATGACATGAATACCACTCCATGAGTAAAGTGCTGCACAAGCAATCTCTTGTTCTCATGCCGTAGACATACATACAAAAGGCATTGTTTCGAGGAAACAAAAAGGATTAACAAAGACAGTCATGAAGGTCTACAAAACAGGACTCCCAGGCCCGTAGATGACGAACAAAATATGTATATATAGAAAAGAAAAAGAACATCTGAAACAAAGGATTTATTTTTGGATCCTCGAGAAATTGGCGTCAGTCTGCGATTGAGTGCTATACGTGTATTTACTGGGCTGATTGCGCTTATTTAGGTGCGAAGTACGCTTCCGAATAAGCTCGGCCTTCAAATCGTCTACTTCGGCTGAATTTATGCGCCAATATAGAACATCTATAATCAGATAGCCTCGCGGCGTCGCTCATAATTCATGGCATTTATATCTGACGTCAGTCGTTATAATTATCATCGTACTATTTTGTTAGCAAAAGATGTCTCGAACCCTCGAAAACGTTACGTAGCAGTTAAAATTACTTTTTAATACACATGATATACTGTTTAAATATTGTTGCCTTATTTGACTGTACAACTCAGTGATCGCCCGCCATATATTCTGCGTTTACCCTGTTGTGGTGTAAGCTGTAATTATTGAGTAAATTAACTAAAAATAAAAAAATAAAATAAAAATAGAGTAAATAAAACACTGATACATACAGAGCGAGCCAAAGGTAGTTTATCCATCCCATGTTAAAAGCAAACTTTTCATTTTGCTAAAATTGACCAATTATTCCCAAAATTACACCTGGTTGTATTGACTAACTTATTATGTGTCTATGTGTGCAAAAATATAAAATAAAAAGTCAATTTTCAATGAGGGTGGAACATTTAGGTGCGAGTGGTGTGTGATCACGAAGAGAGCTGAATCAGAATAACGCCTGAAAGAGCACTATGGAATATGAATTGTTGCATGGTGCTTCAATACAAACTATCAGTTTTATCTTAATTTTAAGAAATAAACATAAGTGCTGTAATCAAATCAGCAGCACTTAAAAAAATAGTATTCGGGGCAGTGCTTTATTTAATTACCCAATGACCCAGGCCCTATTTGTAACCGAAAATTTCGGTTGGCGATATTTAATAATTTAATTATTAAATATCGCCAAATGTTGGGTGCATTCTTTAGATTATTCAGCATAAAATAAAATAAATGTTGATGACATTGGAGTAGAAATGATTGGAATGACAGCATGAAATACAAGACAAACCATACCAAGCATTTATTTCTCTTACACTTGTTTAGTTTTCACACCGCGGCAATGCCATTGAAAATCGTTGAAGCTATTAACATGGAGTAAATAGAGTACTTAGGTCCACTCTGTATAACTAACCACTTCTCGTGTCAGCGCAGGCCGACTAAAATGCTAGCGTTTTTAGCAATATATATTTAGCTCAGATGAAAACACACTTGCACAGATTGTGTCCTTGGTGAAAACAGGATTCGTATATCCGCGCATCCATAGTCAAAACACTCAACAGGGTTCACTCCTCGGGCCACATTAAGTTATTTCAGGATTCCGAAGATACATTTCAGCATGAAGATCCGGCTAATATTGCCCTTTTCTTTGTGTTTCACAGGTGGAGAGTGTTTTTCACTCAGCTTGGACTTGGCACATAACGCCAGAACGTGAGAATGGTTAGAAGTAGAGACGCTTAATTGGCACGAGGAACACGCCATGATACAACTATATCCGTGACATTTGACGTGGTCTTGCCCATTTACCACGCGATTTCTGTCGAGAAGGTTCCTTTACTACTTACGTTCATAATAAGTATTGATAACCAAAACTCGCGAGGTTTGAGTTGAAGCTGCAGTTGATCCTGGTCCTCGGATCCATAGATATGAAGATTAGCTTGCATATACACATAGATCCGACATCGCTCGTGAAAAGTGGTCCTTATACGTGTCCCCCGTTGTCATAGCAACTATGTCATTCATTACTCGAATATTGCAGATTCCGGTTTCGACACATCAAAAACGCTCAAAAGAATGATCAAAATGAATAAGTGTTCAGCAAATTTGGGCACGAAGTTATCTTTTCTGTATTTTTACTTACGTTTTCGTATGAATGAGACGTGTATTTTATAATTCATGCAAAACTGCGACTGGCTCAGCCAAGGGACATGCTTTATGACAATATTTTTGTTCACAATGGAGAGACCACGTGATGCACAGCACTCAAAAGTTAATCATCAATGGCGAGCGTATACATATTAAGTCAAAATCGATTTACACGGAATGATCGCCGGAAAATATATTACACACTGTTACGGTATTTTTTATACATTTGCCTCGGCGTGCATTGCGTTGCCGATTTGAGGTTGTTTGGGTCCATAAAAGGGAAATTATTTTTTTTGCCGGGGGGGGGGGTGGCGGGGGCTACCCGTGTTCACGCGGGTTTAAGCAAAACGATTAATTGATAAATACAACATGATACGATAACCTTGAAAACTATACACATGGTTTATCTAAACGAAATGAACCTGAAACTATAGCTGAGGCAAATGTCAAGGTCATCAAAATACAATATGACATCGCTTCTCATAATTATGTTTTCTATTGAATATTTGTCCACTGCATGCTTTCTTAATTGACTCACCTTTTTTTCATTATTGCTCCAGTAATTACGACGCAAACGCCGCATAGTCGCAATGGACATACATTATTAATATGTTTAATCAAAATTTGTGTTCATATATTTCAAAAATAAATTTCTATCAGTATTTCGATGCAGCTCTTCAGTAGCCTGCTTTACCATACCTATACGGGAGAATCCTCGTTGCCTTGAGTCGATGTACTTACCTGGGAGTTTGTAATGGTGAACTCATACAGGTGAAATGATTCGAGACGTTAGAATGTTCTCTGTTCGTGGTAATCATCCATCATTGTCTTCATATCTTATGCACCTTCGATTGCTTCTTGATGGTCTTCTTGGGCCTCAAATTGGCCAGGTATGATTCACCACACGATGCCTGAGAAAACCATATTATGTGCAATAATGGAGTTCTTGGTAGTTTCATATGAGGTTTCCTGCTATATCCCAAGTCACATGATATTAATTATGTGTTATATTGATGAGCTGAAGCACCGCACCTCCCATTGCCTTCCAACCGCAAGCAATATTTAAGTCGATTATCTATATTAGGGTAGTGACGTCATTCTTAAGATTGATTATCTCTACAAACAGCAATTTCGCGACGTCACACTTTCTCACCCTATTATCTATAACGAGTTGAGAGGAACTATTTAACTACACTACCCAAGTTCAAATTTTCGCCCCCGTTTTTGATGCATGAATACATTTAAAGCGAGATATAAATTTATTTATTTTATTTTATTTTATTTTTTTTTCTTTAATCAAAATTTCGCTTCATTTTCACCGCAATCATCTTTTTGACTCCTTACGTTCAAACAAATCGTAGATTTACGTTCAAACAAATCGTCGATTACTGAGCGTGTGCGTATTTTGGGGCAATGACACTGTAGAGTGCAGCTCACTGAAACAATATTAATAACAATCACAAAGTCAAGTTCCTATTCATCGAGGGACGATCATAACACCATGATCCGGTTACAGCGACCCCAAACTAAGTCACACGCACACACGACCTTTCAACTCTATCCGGATGATGATTTCAATGAAATTAAAACTAATGCATCCTGATCATTCATCCTCAACAATGAACGAAGGGATTATTATTATAAATAAGTAAGGTCTGATAGGAGGAAAAAAATGAAAATAAAGGGTTTAAACAATAAAGGGCGTGCATTGGTTCTTCGAATATGTTTAGTATAGTACCTCATTCTTCAATAGCATAAAACAAATAGCACAATAGTGACAATAGGAGACACCCAATGAAACAGCATACTACGTATTATAAACCGATATTGACGCCCTTCGTAATTGCATAGTCTTTCCTTCAGCATGTGTTGGTTGCGTCCTTAAGCGATTATTGAATTTCATTCACAGCATCCACAGTCGGTGCCAAAACAGACTTCCTGTCGGGAATCGACCCGGATTGACCTTGACCTATTTGTGATCACGTGTTTCCATTAGAGTATTATGAAGCCTTCTTAGTCAGAAGGCTTCGTACTATTAACGCGTCTAGAATTCCTGTCATTCGACGAGATAGACATTCTTTCGAAGATGCGAGCCTCAAGCATTCATACTCATAACCCTTTCTGGAGAACATAACCGGAATAATTATATCTGATCACCAGCCAACAACAGCTGCTGTCAGTTCATTGCCAGGGTACTCGTTCATTTTGGACAACCAAATACGGTTGTCCGTAAATGGAGACAAGGTGCCCATGACACGCTGCTGCGTCTTCGAGGCAGGTAAACAACATTTCGTTGCTGACGCACAAGCTTCTGATATTATTATTATCTGGCGTAACCAAAGTTAGCTGGAAAAAGTCGGTTGGGGATCTTTGATGTTATCGCAATATACACATTGCATTACAGGAGACCTTCGTTGCAAACAATGCGGCATTGTCCTGTCGTACACTTCTTCTGCTTCGCCGCTTGTATTCATCTGTTTATTCAGCACTCTTATGGAAAGCACACGCGTGTGTGCAGCACACAATGGGAAGGACCTTCACGTGAATCGTAGGAGCAACCGATACGTACTCTCGGCTAACTGGTTTAGTGGAAAACAATTGTGAATGGGGTTGTTGCTGCTGCGCTGTTGACATTCAATTGTTAGCATTATTTCATCGTTATCGAGAGATACGAGGGGATCCCCTTCTCTCCTGATAGTGCAGAAAGGTTAAATGTTGGCCTGTTATAACATGATTTAGAAGCCGATCAAATTAATGCCTCATTGTCCCAATAACAATTGGTAATCTTGGAACACACCAGACAATGTTTGCGCAATTCTTGGATTATGTGGACGCGGCGGCAACGCGCAGCTTCAAAATTGTCCTCAGTGGTACCCATGGCAACCAAAACTCAATGACCGGTTGCCATGGCAGCCTTTTATTCCGACAATAGGCACATCAACACTTGTCTGCGCATGAAATACTTCGTCAAATACGCCTTATCGTCCTCTTTTCTCTTCCTCCATTAGGCATTCATTGGCCCTGGGCCCTCTCTCTCCGCGAGCTCCCTGGATGTTTGAGGGGGTCATCGGGTTTCAATTCAACCTCCCTTCGATAAATTTATGCCCTTCCCCTGAATTAAACTTGTTCGGTACTCTTCTTTTCTGCCTTGCGTTCAAGGCTGTTTGTGTCGCTCCAATTTCATTTGCTTGGCAGCTAATGACGCATATATGCCTCCCTGGTGTAACACGGATGTTCAACTCAGCAGGTCTTCAGCAATCGGTGTATGTAGTTTAAAATACTGCAGAGTAAAAATCGCAAGACAAAACTAAATCAGCACAATTAGCGTTTGTAAAATATTCACCACACATATTTATACGCAACATACTCTTGAGATATATAATTAAGGGGACCAGAAAGGTGGATGGGGGCTCAGTTGAAGCCCTAGTCATCCAAGATTATTATATATATATATATATATATATATATATATATATATATATATATATATGTATGACTTTGTTGATTTTGCACTGTATATTTCCCTCATTTAGTCGAATTACGTCATCATATAGTTCCTGCGTAGAGATAAATCTTCTTGTGGTCTCTGAGCTAAACTTTGGAGTTATGACGTAACCGGGGGCAGCTGTTGGTGACAGGTACAGTAATATTGTGGCTGAAATGAGCAATGACCCTAAAAGCAGACAGGGGTAATACGCATTGACAGTGAGCCTCATCTAAGAAGGGTGTTGATTGAAGAGGCTGTGATAGCCTTACCCAAAAAGGTGAAAGGTCATATAGATGGAGAAGGCTCCATTTGACAGATAAAATTGAAAATGATTGAGGCGGCGAGTCCTTAGTTGTCAGATAAAATACCCAAGCGTCCTATTATGGCGTTATTAATGTTATAGCCCCATTTTCTCAATTAACAAGTTTAATGACTGAGAATTATTGATGCAGGCTGCATACCAACTTATATTATATCTCATTTTCAGTCATCATTGCATCTTTTCTCGAACCAGCCTATTCATCCAAGAACACTGGTTATGGGACTGAAGTTGAGTTGTAATGCAATGTATTTATAAATCTACACTTTAAAAACATCCCGATCAAATGTACTTTAATGAGGTGACACACCCGTGGCTATTTTAAATTTGACCTTGGTTTTCATTGACCTTGTATGAGTGTGAAAGTTAACCTCCAGGTCACAGTAAACCAGGGCCATGGCCTCGAAAACCAGGCTCAATAACCGTACTAGTTCACCAAACAGTCACAGGGTGTTGTGGTCAACTAGTATATAAGCTACGAGTGACGAACAAAAAAGTTGTGGTTCTCTCTCTCGACAGTCAAACACGGTAAGTTGGAGTTCATCTTCAAAACTATTTCTTGTGTACTGTATTCATTGGTTCATTGAGTATTCCATTACGGTACTTGGTAATTTTATCACACTAATCCATTCTGGTGTTTGGTTATAAGTTTGTCATCTTGATTTTTTTTCCAGATATTCATCATGGTTCTCTCCGGTGCTCAGGCTAAGGCCGTACAGAAGAATTGGGCCAACGTCAAGGCGCATGCCCAGAAGTACGGCAACGACCTTTTCGTCCAGTGAGTTTATTTTTACCTGTTCAATTCGTCTGATCATTCAAGTGCATTTCAATTTTTATATAAGACTCTCACAAAGTCTTGTTGAAAATTTATATTATTTGCACAATTATGTATTTCAATTTAAAACTGGCCAGAGTGACTCCATTGTGTGCAATTTAACTCATGAACGTACGCGGTCTCAAATTGCTGCCGGTCTATCGGAAACTGACTCTGCCGTTTAATCAACAAGGTACTTGACCCAGAACCCTGGTGACATCCAAATCTTTGCCAAGTTCCGTGATGCCAACCTTGGTGACCTCCGCAGCAATGCCGAGTTCAACAAGCAGACCAAGACTGTCATCGATGCACTCAGCAAGATCGTCGACAACCTCGGTGACTTGAACGCTGGCTGCTCCTTCCTCAGGGAGAGAGTCAGGACCCACCACCCCCGAGGTATCAGCATGGCTCAGTTCGAGGTTTGTTCATATTGAATATATTTATGGCAATACAAGCGTGATACATATCACCAACCTGCTTACAACGTAAACCAACATCTGCTATTTTCATGTCTTTGCAGCGCCTGCTTGATCTGATGCCCATGTTTCTGCAAGAGCAGGCTGGTGCCGATGGCGTCGTTGCTGATGCCTGGAGGATCCTGGTTGCCGACCTCATGCCCGAGATGAGGGACGAGTTCACTAAGTGTTCTCAGTAAGTTCTTCTTTGTGCGGCAATAAAACTACCTCAACCAGTTCTCGCTCTTCTTTTTCTCTTTCACTTGAGTTTTTTTTTTTTTTTTAATCAAGAGCAATGAATTAATAACATTAATGAATTAATAACATTAATGAATTAATAACATTAATGAATTAATAACATTAATGAATGAATAACATTAATGAATTAATAACATTTAATTAATAACATTGGGGTTAATAATAACGCACCATAATAAGTTCACTGTTATTACTAATCCATATGCATTGTAGCCATACACTATATATATACGTCATAAGCATTAGTTTTTCAGGCAGCCCACTTGACCTCATGCATCTACGTGATCATGATAAGCACATTTCCAGGAATGTCACCTCAGTTAGGAAGAGATGAAAGGACAAAATTAATGCAGGTTCAAAGTGGGGCGTTATGAGTTATGACAGCTCTCAAATACCTCACACTGATATGGGATGAGTAATATTCCATTACGCAATTGTAATCAATCAATTGTGAGTTATCTGCCTCGATGTGGCCCTCAATCTAAGGACAAATCACTCAGCTATATGTAGCACCATACTGAGCCAATTACAATACGGTTGATGGCCAAGGGTGTAATGGTTGAAAACCATTGTGTCTGACCAAACATCATCAAACATTATCAATAGTCAGTTGCATGTATTAAGTATCTCAAATAATCTGCTTTGTGTTGGACTCAAGATGCCTCAAGCTGCACTGATACAGTTCAGTTCAGATATTACTCCATGCTTCACGAACCACTAAAGTCGAGGCATGGAATCCGGTGACCCAATAACAAGTTGAATGTTATAGATATTACTTGCCATTACATCACTATTCTATTCGCCCATGTAGGTTTAATGATAACTATTTCAGCATATGACACTCGCGGACGTTGTTATACAATCGTACTATCCAGGTATCCCATAAATGAAAGCAAGAATCCAGTTCTAACGGGTATGACATTTAGATGAGGACCGAATGGCTAAGCATCATAGCAATTGCGACCGAGATGGAAGCATCTGTATACACACGAGGTTAATAAACTAATTGCTGCACTGCCAATGTGCATCTATATACTAATGTTTTGCTAACAATAGAATAAAATCGAACTTTGTGCATTGATTTGCAGGATTAAGCAGATCCAAGCGAGAACGATTTGTAACCTCTGATTACATTACATTATTTTACGCATCTACACGTGAAGTCAGTGTTCAATCATACAACATATGAACCTAGTATTATCTGCTTGCATATTTCTTACAATGCAACACTATCGGGCCAAGCCGAGGGCATTGCCCTCTAGGACTTCCTCGATTGATGGCCTTGTCAGTTTTCCAGCATTAGCCGGAGGCCTGATTGAAGCCACTCCAATAGAACCCTTCTTGCTGCCACCTTAACATTATCACCTCCGTCCTCTCCCTCTTTAACAAAGTAACGCTTCAGATCGTTTTCATTCAGACTGTCACATGACAAGAGGAATTCCCCGTCTTGAGCTTTCAGCCACTTCTATCTTATTTGCATGTAAAGAGCGACGTGCGTTTATGTTCTAGAGCAAATGTCAATTGATAGAAGACTAATGGATTTGACATAATCCTGAAAGCACTTTGGCTAAAACGATTGCATCATGCACCAAAATTGCCTCAAGGGGCTGACATTAAACTTTCCCAGCAGAATGGCAAGAGTGTTTTTTTTTTCTTTTTTTTTTCTTCTCGTTCCTGAAATATTAACGATACGTCTGATAATAATTTATGGCGTGCAGACATGCGATTAAGCTATCAGGACCATAGATACGTGGTTTCTTTTCTTGTTGAATGACTGGTTTTAGGAGTTACGGATATTTTCATAGGCTCCACGCTAAACAAATCCCACCGTATCACGAATATTACTGAGATGATCACTTCAAAAATGATACATGTTTTCGCAGCAGTCCTGTACTACAGACACGAAAGTGTCCGATCGCATTATTTGGCGGCGTCTTTTTTTTTTTTTTTTTTTTTTTTTTCCGCCATGCACGGCATACATATAAGTTTGAACTGGCTCCTCTGTTAGTACAGATGGACTGGTATAAAAACACGAAAACATGTTTATTGTCAGGTATCGCTCGCTACATTTGTGAGCTGTACGCATTTTCTTTTATCGAAAAGCTGTCATCGTTGGCAAAATCGAACAAATACCTCTTGCTTTGACCATGAATAATCGATAGCAGACAGTTTTGGAAAACTGTCAACTTGACAAATCAAGGCATCGTTTAATCAATGTGGAAATTGCACCTCAATACCTAATCCGCCACGCGTGTGTCATTGTGCCTGCTTCACACGTTTCATTGTTATGAGAAAGAAAAAACGAAAAAAAAAAAAAAACAACTCAAAAGAGACAAAGTTCTGTTGGCGAGTATGGCTATACCAATGAAACACAAGGATTCATATAAGGGATAAAAGTTCTCCTTCGTTTGGTCTCCGATTGATTTGTCCTTTGAGGATTGAGCGAAGATGGTGGATATAATGATCCTTTGCTCGGACTGGATACTTTGATCGCTGCCTTTTGTATTTTCCAGTGAGTGTGGCAAAAATGATATTAATAATTCCAAAAGCACGTGTTATTAGTTGAGCATGCATATCATTCATCATAACCATCACCATAGCATATGATTGTGTCACTAAATAATCAATGTTTACAATCCAGCGCCCATAAACTTTCAGGGAAAACATAATTCTGAGAAGGAACTTTATTCAAATGTCAGAGTTGTTGGGGAACTAGGAGATAGAGCTTCTCTGCTGCAATTAATAAGCGCATTATACCCCAGCAAAATGTCGAGTCTTCGACGATGCATCTTAAAAGGTGGCCGAGGGCGAGATGGAAATAGTTATGAGAAACACTCTCCATCGAGAAGGAAATAAAGTGAACTGAATGAGTAGAAATAATGAAGCCTGGGGTGTCGGTTCATGTCATTGGTTCCCCAGACTATTTTTGTAGACTGCTTGTTTTGAGTTCTCAGGCAAAGCAATCTTTGTTTTAGGGTAGTCTCGTATTTAGGTGAGGCATTTGTTGCGTGGATAAAGGCAACATAACACACACAAATATAAACAACAGGAAAGTCATATTCCTTTGGGAACCGGGGAAGACAACCCTGGACTCTTTGTCTAAATATTTATGGAGTCAGCTTTCAAAGCAGACGCCCAATGCTTTGTGGACACGCACCGTAATTGGATGAGCAATAGAAGAATACGCCCACCTGCTTCAAGAAAACTTTTAAAGTTACGCCATCAAAGAAATGTTATTTTTAGAGGGTTGGAAAGGGAGACGGTTGGACCTGGGGAGAAAAGCCACCCTTGGTGGACCAGACCAATATTGATTGTACAGGCACCAAATTTTTTTTAGTACCTCTTGAGGCTCCCGAGGTCGTGTATCTGTGCTTGAATTTTTTATAACTTTCTTAGTTTTTTTCATAATCACGACGTTTTCCCCCATTAAATATTAAATTTTTGTACTCCAAATTATCACAGTTGGGAGACAGCATCCAGCGTTGGGAGCCCGGTTCCTCGAGTGGCACCATCGGGGAACCTTTTTAATAACAAAATATTATTTTGTTATGAATGGCACCATTGGGAGACCTTTTTAATAACAAAATAGATTTATGCTAAAAAAAACCTGAAACGGGCCATAGCTTACTGTAACTTGATATGTCATTCAGTTAGAAGTGTACACACATGGTACAATTATCATTTTGAAGCGAAATATCGCACACGAAAATATTCGGGAAAATTCTCACACTGTCATTCAAATATACCGGCTTAGTTACGCACTCACAAATGCCTAGAAACTATACTAGATGGTTTTCAATGAAGTTGAAACTTTACATACAGTTATATGAGAGTATGAAGATTTCAAAATGTCATCAAGCATCACTTTTGAGCATATATCCAGTGTATGGCAGCCTTGACCGGTTCATATTAAATGACAAAATGTTTGAATGAAAAGCCGCTGCGTACCATTTTTAGCTCTGATACACCCTGTACCTGGTCAGAACTTGCTGTAACTTGGTATATCACTCATTTAGAAGTGTATATACACGGAACAATCAACAATTGGAGGGAGATATTACAAACAAAAAATATTTGGAAAAATTATCCATTCAACAATTTCTTCTGTATTGGCTCAATTGTGTACTCGCATATGCCTAGAAACTATACTAAATGATTTTCAATGAGGATGAAACTTTACATACAGTTACATGAGAGTATGGAGATTTCAAAATGTCATCAATCATCACTTTTGAGCATGTATTCAGTCAGTGACAGCTTCCGCAGCTTCATATAAAATGTCAATTTGTAGAAATGAAAAGCCGCTGCGTACCATTTTTAGCTCTGATACACCCTGTATCTGGTCAGATCTTGCTGTAACTTGGTATATCACTCAGTTAGTAGTATATACACACAGAAAAATCAGTAATTGATCGGAGATATCCCATACAGAAAAAATCAGAAAATTTGTGAATTAA
>KB309839.1:1973-121362 GCA_000328365.1 Capitella teleta
GAGCATATCATCTTCAGACAGGCAATCATCAACAATAGTTGGAGTGGCACTATTGTTGCCACGCATTTTTTGCACTTCAGTCCAAAAATCATCACGCCCCTGATTAACAAAATATTCACCCATGCGAGTGAAACGAGCAAGCTGGTCATTTTGTTTGAAGTATCTAATTGCACGATGATATTTTGCACGCGTAGAGCGTCGGATATTGGCCACAGCACCAGTGGTGGGAGAGTCACATGACTTCCAGATAGCGTGCCAGAAGAGTGCGCTATCTTTCAGGGGTCTTACATGCGTCGACCAGAAAGGGACTGATCGTCGGCTACCTGACCGGGACACGGGGGAGTGCGGAATAGACCTGCGACCAGAAGAAAGACAAAGACTGATTAGCGCATTATAAAGGTGTAATATTCTCTGATATTCAATATTGATTTCACTCATCATTTCTACGAAGGCATGCAGTGCATAAGGATCATATCTGAATGATTTCTTAGGCATTTAATAATGAAATCTACAGATGGTCTGCGTCAGCTTCAATAAATAATGATTTTTTCATTTCTTTTTTTGGGGGGGCTGATCCACTTCTCTCGTCTTCCATTTTCATATAATTATTAATGTTACACTTCATTTTCAGCCAGAATCATGTTTCCTCGAACTTTGCAGCCATGTCTTCTTCCCCTGGTCAACAAATGCTGCCTTCAGCAGTCCCAGCGGGTATATTTCTATATTCTCAAAACATGATTGTATTAATCTTGCTCTTGATTCTGCTTTATAGACTGCTGTCGTCGTCAGTCGGCAATTTCCGCCTAAAATTTACAAAAAAGATTTGAACTTTGGTCCATTTCGTCCGAACCTTAAAAAGCGTGAATGGGTGTACAGGTTTGAAAAGGATACTACATCCGAACCAGCTGGCAACATGCAACTTATTCTCACAGTGGATATCGAAGGTGGGGCATTGTTTTTAGAGAGTGTATTTTTTATCTCTACTTACCTCAGGAATTGGCTTTAAAGGAGAGACGGTCACCGTTTCCAAACGCGTAGGCCGTAATTATTTGCTGATTTCTGGGGCTGCAGTGTATGTCACGCCAGAGAACTTGGCTAAGTGGGCTGAAATTCGCAAGGTTTGTATAGTCACCTGCTAATCAGGTTTTGGTTATAAGGATGTTTTTCTCTCTTCAGAATTTGCCCAAAACTGTGACGCAAAGCATCTGGGCTCGCAAGGTGAGAACTTTCTTTTGACCATAAATGCACAACTCATTTTTTTCTTCAGACGATGCGTCGACTATCAGAGATGAATCTGCCGATTCCCATGCACCCTCGTCATCCTTGGACGCTTTCCCCGGCTCATGTAGTCGTGGCGTTTCGTAAACAAGGCGTGGAACTTAATGATCATGCATCATTCTTCCAGAGGAGCTCAAGGAGCACGGTCCTGCAGAGTTCCAGTCTTGGTGAGTTGCTTTTTAATTTTCAATTTGTGAAATTCTGTAACATATCTTTAGGTGAATGGCAAAGATACTGTGGAAATCCACGCACTCATCTTTCCCATCGACCTAGAGAATCCGGACGATCTTCCTGAGGATTTCCCTCCTGTTTGGGGAGACCAGACAGCAAATATGACAGATATTGTGTTAGAGGCCCTAGCAAGGAATCAGGCAGCCAATTCTCCTTCATCATAGTCATTTTTGTCATCAATAAATTAATGTTCTCACCAATTTTGTTGAAATTCAAGCCCACTGTTAACGCCCCATGGAGATATGTCTCCACTTGCAAGCCTGTTGCACTCTGCGTGACTGAGGAAATTAATCCCCACAGATTCTTCCATCAGTATGGGAATTGCCCCCATGGAAGTTACATTATTTATAATCACTTTGGTTCTGGGAAAAAGTGATGTGATTTGAGCAATTTGGGTGTGCTTTGTTAACATGAAGCCTGTCAACTAGCTGCAACTGTGCATCAGCTTCTGGTAAGTCACCTGCTTGATAATAATTTCTGGAGTTGTGGTTACCAGAGAGGAGCAGAGAGATCTGATTTTCAGGATTAAGGTTTGTTAACTGGATTCAACGGCATGCACTTGCCGTTGAAAATAAAATTAACTTGGCAATGACTCCCAATCACACGAATATGTTTAGACTCTTTAACGTGCAATGTACGTGTACAAAATTGTATGAACATTTCAGATAAACCATGGAACGGTGTAGGCACAGTACCCTCCCGAGTAAAAAATCAAGATTACATGTAGTACATGCGAACGTTATGATTGAGGATACACGTGAATTGCTTTTTTCATTCTTAAAAAAAAAATTGCCGATATGAAATCAAATTTCCATTGGGGCACACTTGTCATGATTCAGGACTTCCTTCTTCAATGAATGTTGAGCCAAGAACAGGTTCAACAAGTTATTTCACAGCTTGTTTACGTGATCTCAATTCATGAGAATCATAACAAGCGATTTGTCAACATCCGCAAATGCAGGAAATACTCCTGGAAAAATCACAAAACTTGGTCAAACACAACACTGAAAACGAGGAGTTGAATAAGTTTTTTTTTAATTCCTCCAAATATCTGCGGGAAAAAAATCCTTTGCCATTTTGTGCCTTTAACAAAGAGAAGAGAGGAGAAAAACAATTTCTGTGGGTGATATTTTTACAGAAAGAACAGCCACCTTCCCTAGTAACAAACGGCCCGCCTAAAATACAGCCAAGAAAACAGTTTAAAACGCAGATTAGAAGTAGAATAGAGTCCCCCAGAGAAAGAAGAAGAAAAAAAAAAGACCTGATATGATTTATGTGGTCGTAACGCCTGTACATTAATAGAGATTAGGATACAAATATTAGAAGAAATATTTCTCTTGATTCAAACAATGCAGAAAACAGCCAACAGTACTAGAAGTATATTCACACTCAAAAAGTGACTTGTTGCCTCTTTTGTAAAAATTCAGTGCGTAATTTATATAGACATGCAAATAAAAAGAATTTATTTTCAAGTTCGCTGATATTCTTTCAAACAGCACCCAGTAGAAGCTATTTCGTGCAGGAGTAGCTTTTCGATTATTCTTTTGTGACTCATCAAAAAAAGGTCCAAGAAATAAACAAAAATAAAAACAAATTCTAGTTCAAATATTCTTCCAAATACAAGTGTTTTGAAGCTCATTAGTGATAGAAAGAAAAAAATGACAGCTTTTAAATTCCAACTTTACAGAAACCTACTTAAGGGAGTTACGAAGGCACATCTGGAGAGAACTTCACAACACTCAAAACCTTTGGCAACGCAGAATTCACTCCGCCTACCGCATGCATCTCCTGATTCACATAGTTGAACTAAAACTATTATCGAAAACACCCACAAAGGAATAATAACAATAAAAATTACATGAATTACTATACAAGCACTAATTTCTGACCTTTGTAAAAAAAGAAGTGATTTCCAGTCATTCAGTAAATAACACACATCATTCATTGCAGAGAGATACCGCCAAAGCAGGAGCGTTGAGCGAAGAATATATAAACACCTGGTTGGTTTTTTTTCTAAACTGTGCTTTTGATTCTACAATGCATAGGAATGAGATAAAAAAAAAAAACATAAAAAAATAATTAAAAGTTTTTCTTTTTGGAGGGGGGAGAAAGTAAATTTGAAATGGACGGGGGAAGTTTTCAGTTTTCAATGTTTATTGCTTTTGTTCGCATGCAAAATAAATGCCAAACACACTCATAGATCCAATAGACCACCAGTGACATTGTGTAACCCTTCTTTTCTTTTTTTTCTTTTAATGATAAAAACAGATGATTTCATGATCAAGATGTGAAATGCGGCTGCTGCCTGGTGGGTGCAGAGTTACAGGTGAATAATCATGAGATCCCGAAAAATTGAAAAAAATTAAAACAAAATCATAATCCAGAGATGGTTTTGAGATAAGTTTCAAGGAAAACAAAAGCAAATTCAAATAGTTTGATAGTGGTTTTCTGATGAGGTTGCAAAGAAATAAAGTAATAAAGAAATAAAATAATAAAATTAATGCAAATAAAATAAATGGTTAATGTATGGTTATAATAATTAATATTCCAAGAACAAAGACAAAAAATGAATTCACTAATTTCTAATCAAGATTAAATTTGAAAAAAAAATATATAAGTAAAAAAAAAATAATAATATAAGAAAAGGAAAAAAAAAGTACAAAAAAAAGGTATCCTCTGATACAACGAAAAATTGCTGCATAATAATTATGGGAAAATTAATAATTAATGATCATTTCAGTCATTAGAGGACACAACAAAAGAAGGAAGAAGTAAGCCAAACGAAGCGAGAGGGGGGGAAGAGGGAAGGGTCGTCACAAGAGAACAAGGTTCACTTGGTGGGTGGTGACACATGGTGGATGGGTCGCAGGATCATGCCCGAGCGGGTTTGGCGAAGTGATTGTCATCTGAGCATGGAGGCCCTAGTAGTACGCGTATGGCTGGACCGGCCGCTGCTGCCGCTGCTGCTGGCAAAGAAACAACACATCAAGCAACGCACACGCCACACAAAGGAAATCGACTGAAACATTTGATCATCTATCAACAGGTGAAATATATTCAGAGCTTGATTATGATCTGCAAACATTGTAAAAAAATTAAAAAGGCAGCGAAAGGTAGAAGAGAAGCAAGTGTAGCAGCAGGAAACCAAGTGGGGTTAGCAACAAGAGGCGGCGACTTAGTTCAGGGGCCGGCCGCCTGGGGTTAGGGCCGGGATGAGAGGGCAGCGGCATTTGTGTTGGATTCGGAGAACACGAGACTAGTGTGCATCTGTGAGCCGTGGCCACTTACAGAGTGCGTGGCGATCAGATGAGGACCGCCCAGGGCATCATTGGCCTGACCACCTGCCACGACGGGAGGTGCAGAGCGCAGTTGGTAGGGTGTGGTCTTGGGAGGCCGAGTGTTGGCAGTGGGGCGTGGCTTGAGCAGGTTGCTGTCCCAGTAAAGGTTTGCGGAAGTCGTCAGGCTACAACACAAGCAGTGTGCACATGAGCTGAGGGTGCCTTCGCTTAGCATGCAACAAAAGGAGGACGTTCACCCACCTCACAGAGAAACACGACTTTAAGAAAAGGGAGGAGCGTGGTCTAAATGGGTGGAAGGAGAAGAAGGGAGGAGGAGGAGGAGGAAGAGGAAGGAGGAAGGCAACAAATTACAGCAGGTAGAAATGACCTCAATGAAAGAATAAAAGCATAATTGGGAGATAACTTAAAACTCTTAAAAAGAAGATAGAGCAGCTCACAGGGAAGCAGCTACTGAGGAGGAAGACAAGGGAGGGCGCTGTGAGAAGCAGACGGCCAAAATGAGCAGAAATGAAACATACTACGAATGTACTACAGGGCATGAAACAGGGCAGCAGAAATTGCAAGAACGAGCAAGAAAATCGAGCTGAATTTGGAAAGAGGAAAGGAAATGTTACCTTTTGACAGTAGCGGCAGATGAGGGGGACGTCCCAGAATGCCTCAGCAGACGTTTGCTGGACGATGTGGCTCCCATTGATGGCTGAGCGGTCAGTGACGATGTGGAGCCTCCGGGCTTAGAACCCTTCAGTTGCTGCTGTGATGCAGGTCCCTGGGCGCTACGTGAGCCCATGGAAGTGACACGCGCCCCACTTGAATGCCCCACTGCCCGTTTGTGCGCCTTATCTGCCTCAGCTCTGCGAGTAACCTCGTTAAGAATGCGTTCAACGCGATCAACGGGGGTTTCACACCTGGCGTGTTTGCGCTGGCTGGCCAACTTCAGCTGATTGAGTTTATCTCCCTGGGTCATGACTGTCTTACCACTGTCATACTGAGAGAAAGAAGAGAGGTGTAAAGACAGCACTCAAGCGGCAGACCAACAGTTTAACCAACCACATTATCCTCAGCCGCAAAGTCATAGCGGTACTTGTTTTCTCTCTCATTGATCTGATCGTGCAGTCGCATATCGTCTACACCCGAAAGGATGTGAGAGAAGTCCCTGCGTTCCAATCCAGCAGAGATGACCTGCTGTTGCTTCAGGTGCTCCCGATCCCTCACCTTGGCCCTGAACAGGTCTCCCTCCTTCCACAGCCACCGCTGCTTCCTGCAAAACCAATATTTAAATGAAACAGACACGCTCTGCACAGCAAGCACTAACTCTTCCATGTACTGCTGTTGGGGCCCAATAATAGAGCCAGGTCGGGAGATGCGGATCCAGGCGATCGCCTCGGCTGCTGTGAACTTGTAGTGCTTCATCATGTACGCTCCTATGAGCGTGCCAGTGCGCCCCAATCCTGCCTTGCAGTGAACCGCGATGGCTCCCTTGCAGTTCTCACTGATCTCCAGAAACTTGTTGAGGATAGCGTCACTTGGCGTACTGCCATCCACAAAGAACAAGTCATGGTGGTCGAAACCGGCGTCAGTGAACCGACGCGCATCGTAAATCTTCTTATTCAGGCGGATGATGGTGGTGACATTGTGCCGGCGAAAGTAAGGGAAGTACGCCTCAGGGGCATGCAAGGGATAGCCTGCAGAGGAGGAAAAGGAGGATGATGAAAGAGGAGCACAGAGGTGATATACAGAGCAGAGGAGGAGGAGAGGGCTCTGGGGGTTCCCTACCATTTTCCATCTTGCTTTTCTGGTGGGGTCCTGAGAACGCAACAAACTTTTGGGGGGTGACCCAATTGATGTCGCCATTTTCCACTCGCTGATCAGATCCAGCAGCAGTAGAGGAAGACACAAACAACTTACCATTGTAATTATGACGAATAACGCGCACAAAAGTGACCAAGAAAAATATTTGCAGAGGGGGTGGGGGAAGTGAAAGTATGAACTGAGGGGTGCGTCTAACAAAGGGAAGAACTAAATAGAGAAGAAGGAAGAAGGGTAGCGTACCATTTTCAATTTTGCTTTTAGGGTGGGGCCCACAGAAGGCGAGGTATTTGTTTGGCAACACCCAATTGAAATCGCCATTCTCCACTTTCTGTTTGGAGATAAATAAAAATATAAAAACTAAAATAATGAAAATATAGAAGTGAAAATGAATAAATGATATGAAAAACAAGACAGGTTGAAGCATTTCTTTTTTAATAGCAAACTGAATGAATTTAAAAACAAGGCAGGAGGACAATCTATAAATTTAATGGTGAAGCAATTAATTTTCACAATTAACAATTCACTGACCTCGTAATGTTCATACTCATCGACATCGAACGAGTCGAAGTTGAAGAAGCCGTTTTGTAATGCCTGAAAAACATGAGATAAGAGGAGGCAAGATGAGGCAGGAGGAGGAGATGAGAGGAGGCAGGAGGAGGAGATGAGAGGGGGCAGGAGGAGATGAGAGGGGGCAGGAGGCAGGAGAAGGAGAATGGAGGTCATGTTTACCTTGTTGATGCCGTGGAAACAATCCAACAATGTCAGATTGTAAGTGCTGGCACCGAAGGAAGCATCTCTGCAAAGAGAGGAATATTTGATCGGTGAATTTTTGAAAAAGCCTAGCCTTATGGGTATGCAGTGCAGATCAAGTGGTCAGGTCAAGGCCAAATCGTGACATGGAAATTAAAATTACCATAAACACATTGCATGGAGACCACGTTAAATTATAATCAATATTGAAAGAAAAACCCACTTCCATCAATAATTAGACCGTCGAATCACAGATTTACAGCACATGTAATAAAATGATCATTGATGAATATGATGGCAAAAGTTTGGTATGTGGTGAATTACAGAATATTACCAATGGTATACATGTATGTAATGTTAAACAGATTACATTACAGATCACCGGAGTTCATTAAATCAGGTCAAATTTGCATAATTGGATCACACAGCTGAAAAATTGCTAGCATTAGCTAAATAGACCCATTAATCAATATACTGGTTCAGGAAATATCTGGTAATAATCATAATAATGCGATTTCACAAACTGAGCGGCTAAGACAAAAAGAGTGTTCACGGAGGTCATGGAGTTACAGTGCAGTAATAAGTAGCACAGATTTCATGCATTGTCGCTGTGAAGCTAGCAGAAGCACTTCAAAAAACTGTCATCAAAAAATAAGCCAGATAATAGAATCAGATAGATTACAATGAATAAACTTGTGATAAGACAAAGGGATTGTATATTCAAAATCATAAAACACAAAATGCCAACATAAATAGTTCTGATAAGAGAATCAAACAGCTCACCGGAATGGAAGGAAGGGGGGGTTGGAGCCAGCGACCAGGGGACGGTACGCTTCCTCCGGGGTTTTCTTGAGGTAAATTATCTGCAAAAAGAAAAAAGCACTCTAACTGCTGCTTTCCTTAGGATGACCGGAAGCAATTAGCAATAATCGGGTCGTGTTAGGCAGAAAGAGAACAGGTGTTGAGAGGTCACAAGGGAAATTAGCCAACATGGAATCTCACCGCATAAGAGCCAATAAGAAAGGCGGCATTGGCACGCTTTCTCGATTCATGGCTTGTGTAGTGAATGATCTTTTTCTTCGCCAAAGAAAATGACTAAAAAGAGAGAGAGAGAAAAAAATTAGTCCATGGTTGATTGAAAAAAAATAATGAATTAACCAATCACAATGGCATTAATGAATTTGGAACCAGAGTTAAAAAGCAGAAAATGAGACTGAGGAGTTCTAAACTTCACAGAGAGAAAAATGGCTGGCAGGAAGATCTCAGGATGTGAGGGGGAGGGGGAAGGGGAAGGCTAAGGCTAACGACTTCCCTCACTGAGCACGCCTAAAACCCCCTCATTAATGATTTATGTCATAAAAGCAGTATTAATGTGCCAGGGTGCCACAGAAAAACAACCAATATTTACCATATAGGTACCCCTGACAGAACAGGAAAACATGCCAAGAGTTTCAGAGCGTAGTTGGGCAGCCAAGAAAATCAATAATGACAAAACCCCTTCGATCAGGCGTAAACAGGGCGCTTGGTTGCTGCACCTGAGCCTGCTGAAATGGCTGTGCCACCGGTTACACAACAGAGCTGATGATAATCACGCAGGTGGAGAATTCAAATGGCTAATATCATAAAATCCAGGTCATTACAATGCTGATGCCTTAATTAAACAGCTCAATAATTAATTTAATGCGTCAATTGGACAGTTCACAGCGTTTGAATACTATAAACACAGAGACTTTAATCTGGGTGAACATAAGACTGTGCACACAAGTTCACACAATGATGTATTTAATTGAAGTACATACTTGTAGACATGACAAGCATAACTATCTATGAACGAAATTAATGATCCTCATAAAATGATTATTTTGGCAGAGAGGAAGGTGAGTTTGGCCTTCTGGGCAAAAAGCCAGAAAATTTATCACAAGAAGAAAATGCATTGGAAAGTCAAGGAGAAAAAGAGAGCAGACAAAAAGAAAGACAAATTGGAGGAAGAAAAATTCAAATGCAAGCACAAACATTCAGGAGGCAACTTGACAAGTCAGTGAAAATTCTCAGCACAAATTTTATACCTTCAATTTTTTATTGAGTTTGCAGCAATAGCGGTAGAGCAAAGCCAGGTTCAGGGGCCCAAAATCTGCGTAGAAGCTGGAAAAAAAGACATCAGTATGCACATAAATCCCAGCTAACATTCAACACTCACCATTCGTAGACCAACTCCTCATCAATGCAGAAGTAATGTGTGTGGGCGGTGGAGCGTGGCTTTGAACGCAGTGTCGCAAAGTACAAGCGATCTGGAAATTGAAGAAAAAATGTTATAAAATAAATTTTACAATTTCAACAATCATTACTATTTATTTAACCACGCATACATGAAGCTAATATTAGAATAAAAGTTATATAAACACTTCAAACTTCTAAAAGGCAAAATGCAAAAAAAAAAAATTCCATAATTCAATGCAACTTACTTAGAAACAATGATGAAATGAAATAAACCAAATAGTTAAATACTAATAAATTATAATGTACTGATGTACATATATTAATAAATGAAATAGAATTCATGGATTGAACAATTGACTTGGTGCTTTCAATGCTTTATGAGGTTTGACCGTTTCACTCCGGTGGTCAACAGAGACATGATGTCACATGAAGAAGCATCACAAGCACAAACTTCATGTGTCAGAAATTACATAAGACAACACAATCAAGATCGAACGCCACTGACCACTCAGTGGCACTGACCAGACCAACAAGTCGTTTATGAGGGAAACCCCCCTCGTATTCACACAAGGTCATTAAAGCCTCTGAGCCTCCTGTGTGTCATGTATGCCTTGGGATATATTATGTCATAAACTCATTACTCATATGAATTGATGAAATATCAAAATAAATGTGATGAGAACTCAATGACGGGTCATTCACTGTAAGGCTGTGAGTTCCTTTGAAATGTGGCGAAGAGAAGTGAATCGAGCAAGAACTTCACACGAGGGAGTCTAAAATGCCCCCAGATAATAGAACACCCATGAGAGTGTTCGTTTTCAATGGGCGCTCAATCGCTGTGCAATATGTGTGCATTCCTGAAGAGAGCCAACATTGGCAAAAGGACGCAGATTGAATAAGAATGTAATCCTGATCCTTCAAAGCATTATTGGCCATAATTATTGGCTCTGACGTCTGAACTCTTAAGCCGGGCCAGAGTCATGGTTGGCTCTAGTATATGAGACAATTTTATTGAGTTACAACTCAAAATGTATTAGTGTTACACTGAATAGTAAAGGGCCCTGACTGGGAATATACCATGTATGATCACATTGATCATTTGATATATCAGAGCTGCTGTCAGAGCCGATCAGTGAGGCAATCAAACACAAGGATACTAATAACTTCATTATCAACTCAGCAAGGAAAGTAGGAAACCCCAGCTACACTCACAATACATGTTCATTGATCTGTATTATAATTTATAAATTTACTGTATGATGCTCAGAAAAGTCAGAATATGATGCAGTATAAAAAAATGTCGCTGTAACTGGTCAATGGGTGATACTGAATAGTCTGAGACTCAATAGTCTGAAGTTCTGAAATCTGAAGGCTCTTCTAATTCCAAATGCAACATACCGGTAATTCAGAATGTTTTGTAGAAACCCTGAGCTATTAGGATTCAATGAACTGTTGAATGTTTCTTGCAAGTACAGACATGAACTATAGTTACTACAAGGCCAAACTTGAATTAAATTACATGCAGAAGTTGCAGGCCACCCAGAAAGTCTTATTAAAAGTTACAATAATAATTATTCATTTATTCATTCAATAATGAATGGAACAAAGCCTAAAATATGCTAAATTTATTCAATTATTATTTATTTATTCTGAATTTCTGATGCTGATAATTTAGATAAGAACTTCATAATCATCAGTAAACTTAATAAGGCATAACTCAAAAGTCAAACATCAAAATACAAATGAGAATTCAATCAATTAGTCAACTTTAAAGAAAAAAAGCTACCTCATATGATGACTGCAGTCATCTGTGCCCCTCGATGCTCACTCAATAGTAAAAATCAAGCCAAAGGCCACCAGGTCACAAGTTCACAACTCCCAAACCAACAAAGTACCCTTCACAAATAGTGGCAGCCTGGCATTTCAACGTTTCTTTCCACCCTAATTTATGAGCCTACATCAAAAGAAGCATCGCCCAATCTTTAATCGAAATTGAGTCGAATTCAGTGTGATATAAAATCCCACAGAGCAGGGAATTCTGAGAAATTAGGGAAGATTAGATTTTCTCAAAACTTTCTGATAAATTGAGCAATGTACACATCTGCTGCGCATCATAACACTTTTCAAAAAACGGAATTCTAACAGGTTCATGATTTTTCCCTCATTTCACAGAGCACAAAAATAAAAGGCATAAAAAGCTCAGTGGATTGTCACCAAAAAGCACAGGCTGCACAGCACACAACTGAGTGAACGAACATCAACGCTTATAACACTGAATTAGGAATATAAAAAACGCATAAAATGTAAATAAGAGCAGAGCTGCTCTGAAAGACTGCAAAAAAAAAAAGTAGGTCATAGTTACTAAATTAGCACACGAGAGCTACAATCAATAACCAAACAGGCTAGCACATTCATAGCAAAATGCAATGCATTTTATGGCAACTGCCTCATTGGGTTCATGACAAAATGTTTTATTCATAAAAACAATGAAACATTCATGATTCCAGCAGCATGCACTACCAGCACACACTGCTACTTTTTACAACTAGTCCTAGAAACAAATTTTGAAGAAGGTCCAAAGTGATGTGAAATCACTGAAATCTATTACATGTATTTGACTAACAGTCATCATTGACATTAACTATTAAACTGATTTAAGAAATATTGTAGCAGACAATCCTTGATGTTCCTTCTTCACTTGGATGTACTATATTCCAATCCCAGATGTTTATCCTATATTATATTTTACAAATTCCAAAGTTACAGATACTGGTACCACCAATATTCAATACTTAACAGAACGTTAACAATCATTTAATGAGTTAGTTCACTCAAATGATTCAATGTATGATTTGTAGTGCAACCCAGTCTAACAGACAAAATGTGCAGCCTGTGTGATCACTCCTGAATGTCAGGATAAATTCAGAGAAGTTGCTTCAAATCATATGACAATTTATGCCAACTCTTTAAAGGTTTTTTGGGAACTCTTGACTTATTCAATTGTCTTGGACAGAGCTCTAGATTTTTAACAATATGTGAAAAACTCAATGAAATGCTAAATTCCTAATGTGAATCAAGTATTTAAAACTCTGATCTAGTCACCTGAATAGGGAAGTGTGTCATGACTTTCATCACTATCATGAATGATAATCAGTAATCACTGAATGAAATGATGTCATTGATGTCACAGTGAATGATGTGTTGATGCAATTGAACCCATCATCAATTCATCATGATTGATCACTTCATGAGGGCAGTGTCTTGAGTGTTTCTTTCATTCACTCCAAGTGCCATAATTACTTTTAATTAGAAAAAAACTATCATTTAGAATTTAGAATTTTAGATTCACAACTTCAACTTCACAATTGATTCTGATTCAGATTCTTGCAGGAGGTTTTAGTTCTGCTTGATTAGTAAATCATAAAATTTCTTTTTTTTTTATCCCATTGAGAATTAGAATATGATCTGTGGCTCAGGTGTATGGCTGTACGTGTAACTGTAACGACATCAATAAGACTTATAAGAGTCATCTTTGCAGTATACGAACCGCTTATAAGTTATTTTTAAATTGATAAGACTTGTGCCAAAGTAAGTATTCAGCTGTTCTGCAGAAGGTGGCTCAGAAATTGAGTGTACACAAAACTATTCTCCACAGATCTTGTCACACGCGAATGATTTAATTGAATAATTCTAGACTAAAAATGTACCTACAACTTACTGTCTTATATCCCCTCTGGGGAAACGTCTCTGCGTCTAACTGTCTTACTACCGTAACTACCTAGGACTTTCAGTAACAGTTACACTAGTTACAGCTAGCTATTAACTGAAAACTCCCGAGCTGAATCCCCCGAAAATATTACGACCTCTGAACCTTTTGACCGTGAAAATATAGTTACCTGTTTACTGTTAAATGTCAGAGGTACATAACCACTGTTAACACTCAGCTTAACCAGTGTTAGCTGTGAGCGCAACGGAAAGTTTCGCAATCGTCATGACACGGTGACGGTCATTCGTTAGCAAATTACTCACCTTTGATGTACTCCGACGCACTGCCGATGATATCGTTCTCATCGGCCATTCTTCGAAGAAACAGAAAAGTACAACACGAGGGGTTTCAAACGTATTCGTTACGTGGTTCGGGCAAAAACCCCAATTGTCAAGTCGTCGTCACCGACTCACAGAACGTTGCAAGGCAAGGAAGTCAAGATTGCCGAGTAGGCTAACAATATCCACGTATTTTGAAAAGATCAAGTCATAATATCTCCAACAAACACAATTCAACATTTCCTTATATATTATGAAATCATATGGCACACTTCAAAGATACATCATAATGAGTTAAAGCGGTGAAAATTGGTAAAAACTAAAATCAAAAGGTGAAAATTCTTCCTCCAGAATCGGCCATGTTTGAACAAATTAGGAGGTCAATCTCGTACAGCCACGTGACCGGTTTTCGGCCAATCGCAGAGCAGCTCTTGTCGGTTGTCATGGCGGATAGAAAACGGACCAATCAGCGATTTGTTTTGAACAACAAATAGAAACCTGGACCATGTGCACGCCTTCTCCGTGCTCAGTCGCTGGAGCACGAATATCCATTCTTCGTGGTTTCATCTGTCGACCATTATGATTTACAAAGGGAAATTAGAATACTAGTATAGATACAATGACGCCTCTGAAAGCCTTATTAAGAATTACCAGAATATTTCCATGCTCATAACATTAATAGCCCAAGATTTCTTTCAGTTTGTTAGATCCAGAAATACAAGCATACATGATATTATTAACGTTGTACAGTTTACACCGAAACCGTACTAGTCTTGTACGTTATGATTTGTTGAATGTATAGGCACTGGTACTTGAAATTCTAACTATATGCTACACAGTCATTATCAGCTTTCACGCTGTGGATATTCAGATGTGCATCAGTGCAAGGGACGCCGGTATATAATTACACTGTTTATTTTCAACAGGACGGCGCCCCACCGCATTTTTCGAGAGCAGTGCGCAATGTTCTCGATGTTGCATTCCCGAATCGTTGGATCGGACGTGCAAGACCTGTGTTGTGGCCCACGAGGTCGCCAGACCTCACACCATTGGATTTTTTCTTGTGGGGCCACGTGAAAAAATGTTGTCTTTGCAAGGAGTCCACGAACCCTTGAAGATCTCAGAGACTTCATAACCAGCGTGTTCACTGACATCCATCAGAACAAGGATTGAAAGAACTCTGCGCGCGTGTCTGCGATAGTGTTGAGATGAGACTCCAACTCTGCTCCGATGTCAATGGGAGTCAGTGAGTCACTTCGAGCATCTTTTGTGATGATCCTGTAGGAGCTCAATGAAACACACGAGTCAATTGGGCTCTACTGAATTCACTGTCTTTATTGACGAGCATGCCTGGTATATATACCAGTTAGTGCAGACGGGAGATCCCCTGGGGGATCCCTGAGCGTATCTGCTCAATCATTGTTCGACATGAATTTGTTCACGGTGCTTGAACGAGGCACTACATGGGTTCCCCCACACCGAGATGGAGTGGCGGACGACTCTCCCTCCCACTGCGAGTTGTTGTAGCGGCTGCCTTCAGGCGTCGATCGAGACTGTCTCTTGCCGACCCTTGACGTCGAGTACGAAGGTCTTTGTGCTGCGACGGAGAACTTTGTAGGGACCCGAGTACGGTGTGTCCAGCGGTCTTCTATGGGCCCCCACTCTGATGAACACCTCTGTTGCTCTGGACAGTGAGGCAGGCACCGCACTGTTTGGTGTGCCGTGGTGGCTTGGGTGCTTTGGCACTTTAGGCGGTGTACGAGCCGCCCCTAGGGGAAGCAGGTCTCCAGGTAACCTTGGTCTGTGTCTGAAGACTAGGTCTGCCGGGGCGGCATCTAAGTCCTCCGGGCTCGTAGGGCTGCCTTCAAGGTGCGGTGCATCCGTTCTACCATGCCGTTGGCCTGTGGGTGGTAGGCAGTGGTCCGGTGCTTCTTGGACCGAGAGACGTACTACTCGTTCAAAGGTTGGAGGTGAATTGCCGACCTCGATCGCTGGTGATGTCTGTGGGCACACCGTAACGTGACACCCAGCCATGCAGGAAGGTCTGTGCACATTCCTCGGCTGCGATACTTTTCATCGGCAGTGCCTCCGGCCAGCGGGAGTGTCGGTCGATCACAGTGAACAGATAGGAGTACCCTCGCGACGGCGGTAAGGGCCCAACGATGTCCACATGTACTTGGTCAAAGGGGGTCGATGTGACTGGGATGCGGGTTACTGGGGCCTTGGCATGCACGTGGGTTTTTGCGAGCTGACAGGCTGTGCAAGCTCGACACCACTCTGCAACATCCTTCCGCATGCGATGCCACACAAAGCGCTGAGCAATGAGATTTTGTGATCCTCGAACCCCAGGGTGACTTAGTCCGTGTAGTGTGTCGAACACTCTGCGTCGCAGGGTTGGGGGTACCACGGGTCTGGGGTGTCCTAGGGAGACGTCGCACAGGATGCTAGTGGCATCCTCTTTGAACTGTACATCGCGGAGCTGTAGGCCGGTGATGGCGGCACTACAATCCAAATTAAATTGTTATCTTTTCTGATACCGTTGTTAGATATTCATTACAGTTATGTGCAATAAATACGATGCTTTTACATTGCCACAATAGTGTCAGTCACTCCAGAGCACCTTAGCAGCCACGCCGTAGCAACGTCTCGTAATGGTAAAATCCCATAGGAAACTTCATCATTATTCGGAACAACAATATGGACAATTCTATATATACATAATTATACCGATTGAGCATGTACAACGTACTGTAGTGGACAGGGCGGGCAAATCCAAGCCTGTGACCTGATGAACTGCCCCAAATATACGAGCTACTCTGAGACATTGAGTGCAATTAATTAATGCTCGACGCACAGAGATCGAGACGAATTTTGAGATTTTTGGTGGTGTTGATCGATACAATGCACAAGTGGTATTGCACAAAGATGCTGAGAGATCTCCTAAGAGAACACTCTTTAAGAGGAACGATGAATGCATTCAAAAAAATAAGCGAAAGGATCAGCTGCAATAAAATCCACAGGAAATTTAGTCAAGCATTAGTACCAAGTCTTCAAGATTATCTGCTAACGGTTAACCGAACTCGCAAACTACTCGAACACGCTTGGGGAGGATGAAACCAAAGATACTCCATTTAGGGAGTATTTTTGATGGAACTGTCAATTATCATTAATTATGGCAGTTCGGAGGGTCAAAACATTTGCGCGCATGTCTGGCAAGATTTGAGAGTATGCCTACGGTAGTTGTAAGAACATGTTGAATCATGTGACTCCTTAGCAGCATTAAAATGGCGAACGATAACGATTGTGCAGTAAAGGCGACTAAAGTACCCCCAAAGCTGTCTATGTCACGGAATGAAAAGCAAGAACGAGAAGAAATCGAAATAGATCTAGACGAGATTAATAGTCATATCATTTACGACGAGTGGGGACAGAAAATATGCTTCGGGGACATCTACAAAGACAAGAAAACCATAGTTATTTTTCTGCGGGTGAGTTCACTTCGACACTTGTCTTATTTACAGTGACTAATTCAGTATATTCACTGTGCAGGAGTTCGAATCTGATGGCTGAGTTCTAATCCTATAGCACTGAAAAACGCGGTTTAGTGAAACCGCAAATTAACTACTCACTCCCTTGAAAGGCAAAATGTATGAAATAGTTAGGGCTGGGCGAATATCGGTATCCGATAATCCGTGATCCGTCGTATATTTGCCCACTGAATTGGGTGTGTTCAGTACTATCTGTTTTCTGTATTTCAGCACGGATAATTTACACTGATAGTGTAAAATTGAAGTGTCCGTATCGAGCACGCAGTGAGTGTAGCACACAGCCATTCCGCACACAAACGCTGCTCACTGAAACTGAGCGATGTCAATTACAAGATTACACGATGTCAACAATGCGCTAATATAATAATTATTTTAAATAAACACAATTCTATGCCCTTGAATATCTTCAGTCATCATACAAAAGTTATGTAATCATACGTTGTTGACTATCTCCTTTAGTGCTTATTTTTCAACGCATGTCAGCTTTGTAAATTGCAGTTTTGGTGTGAACCACAAACAACACTAAATTTCATCCCTTTCTCGACCTTGAGCCATGTTTGAAATTGATCAGACATGTACAGTTAATAGTACATGTACTTGGCGATCTAGCAACTTGAATTATTTCAAACTTTCTATAGCACAATTGCCATGAACTGACTTGCGCCTCATGAAGTTACTAAGTTTGTACATTTCCAAATCATGTTTGTTGAAAGTGTACAATGTAGCACAAAGTGCACGTTTCTGTCCTGGGTTTATAATCTGAAACTCGTGAAGTTGCTGAAAAGTACCTAAAGCAACTTGAATTATTTCAAACTTTCTATAGCATAATTGCCATGAACTGACTTGTCCATCATGAAGTACGCTGATAAGGAATTCACCTCTGTGAAATCGACAGGCAAGCGAGCTGTCTGCATGTGCGATGCCTCTTGAAACTTATTCAGTTTTGATAAAAGAAATGTACAAGAAGCAAGAATGATGACAGCAGTAGGTCAAGGTCGCTTGTCTTTGATTGCTGCAGGCAGAGCGTGGCTATGTTCTGTGGTAGCTATAGTACTCACAGCGTGTGCCAGGTGTGGGCATTACGCTGCTGGTGCATGCTCCTGTGTTCGGGCATAACTATCCGTATCCATGTCCGTCCGATATTAGTAACACGGATATCCGTTATCCGTGTATCCGTGTTGAAACACTATTTGCCCAGCTCTACTAATAGTAATAGTCAATATTATAGTGAGTGAGCAGTTGAACCACGTTTTTCAGTGCGGTCTGTATGGTGGCATACACTATTATATACAGTATAGGTTTCAGCCATCAGTCTCTCAGTAAATCTCAAGTCAACAAGTTGAATGACAGGCGCATGTTTTCCAAGCCTTTGAGTTATTTAATTTAGCATGAATTCAGAACCATCATGTAGTCTCTGGTTCAGGTATATCACACAAGACTTGATTGAACTTAGTTCTTACTTAATACATGTAATCAATCTGTTAATTTGTTATATGTTTACCCTGACAACAAAGGTTTAGTATACAAACTCAATCGTTGGGCGAAATCTCACCCGATCTCTCGTAGCACATCATCCGTGACTGAGTGTGGTCTGAGTGATCACATGATCATTGGCCCTGTTACCTTGACCCTTCTGCTGTCCTGAGCTAAGGTCACAACTCCCTGGCTCAGTGCTTAGTTGTGGAGAAACCGTAACCGTGAACATGCATGTCTCCGATGCCGCTAAGCGAAGTACGTATCTGTTTGATATGTAATTACCATCCTGACAACACGGGGGAGCTGGTTCAAATCAGACATCATAGTTCAAATCACTCTTAGGGTGTGACGTGTCAAAGAGAAATAATTCCAAATCCTCAGAATGTTTGACAGATCATTTACTCTTATTACTGTTTAATTTTATATGATTTTATGTTTTTCTTCTTATTCAGCATTTCCTGTGTTTCATGGGGAAAGAATACGTTGATGGTGAGGAATTTCTTGCACTCATACATACTCATGTTTTGCATGATTATGTTTTCAGATTTAGCACTCATTCCTGAAAAGATGTTCAAGGTAAAATTTCCGTACTAATTTTGTTTCCTATATAGTTCTGTTTTTGCATTTTATAGGATACAGATGTACAGCTTGTTCTAATTGGATGTGCTTCCTGGAAATTCATTGAGGTAAGCACATCTACGGTATTTCATTTTCATTACATTTTGAAAATTTCATGGTTCTCCATTATGATCACTCATCAGTCACTGTGCAAATTGGCAAATGTAGCCGATATTTTCAAACCAACGCTGCAATATATATTTAGGGTTTTCGAGAAGACACCGGTTATGCTGGTTTGCTGTTTGTGGACCCGGACCGTACCCTCTACAAAGGTATCGGCTGCTTAGAATCCATCAAAGCAGATTCCATCAAAGATTCCAAAGGTTAGGAATAATTTAATATATAATTTAATGTCATTCTAAATGAAATCGAATTCACAGTAAGCAAACACATCAAGTCAGGGGTCTTCATGGGAATTTTGAAGTCTGCGTGGAGAGGCATGAAGTACCGCCAGATGCAGGGAGATCTCAACCAATTGGGCGGAGCATTTGTCATTGGGCCTGGTTAGTTTTATGCTCCAGGATTGTCCATTTCACTCCTCACTTGTTTATTTTGCTAGGCGCTGAAGTTCATTACCAGCACTTTGATCTAACAGCAGCCGATCAGGCCCCTATCAACGATCTCCTGCTCACTTGTGGATTATCTCCTGTGAACTTTGAAAATGATCAGAGAGTGCTGACTGTCTAATTTTGAATTCTTCTTCTTCATTTTTTTTCGTTAACGGGTGATTTTCATGACATTAACACATCTACAGTTGATCTGACTATCTGACTTTGTTTTTTACAATGTTATTCATATTTTGTCTGAGATTTCCTTTCAATCCGTCCATTTCCGTTTGTATAATTTTCTTTTTGCTTTCTTTTTTATTTCCTTTTTCCTTTTTTCTTCTCTCTCTTTCATTGGTAATGCATGGATTTTTATGCATGATATAGTTCATTTTGAAGAAATAAAATGATTGAGATTGTTTTGCATCACTTTGTTTTATAAACACACAATTTTGAATACTTTGGTTCTTTGATTTGATTTCATTCTGTTACCATATTTAGTTAGGTATAATTTAGTTCATGCAGTATGTACATAGCATTATGTAGATATCTTGCTCGATACATGTTGTCCATTCAGGATTAATCGCTGCTCAGTTCAACGTTATGCATTGCTGGTTCCTCACAAGATGCCAGCTCATCTTCATCAACGGATACAGAGAGAATATCGTCAACTGACATGTATAAAGTATTTTGCAATTCTGTTTCTATGTTGATGCTGTTCTCCAATTCTGTTGCTATGTTGATTTCTGGTGTTACTTCGGTTGCCGTGGTTTCAGCCGCATCCGTGTATACCTCTGGCAGTCCGTCTGTTAGATCAGCATTGGAGCGCTGAAAGTTGGATCGCTTCAGTGGAGCTTCTGCTCGCAAGATGCTTGGGAAAATCCACGCTGAGGAAGGGACATTTCGACATTGGAATATGGAGTGAAATCTCTTTGACTTACAAGGGAATATGACTGTCGCTAATCGCTCTTTATCAAGCTCCGCCTCTTTCAATGACAGTTCCACCTCCACCACAGCTGTTCGGCCGATGGTGATGAAATATACTCCAATAAAACACATCAAACACCTGTACAACTACATGTAATTAAGAAACATTAAGATCATTCTCTCTCACCCATAAATGAACATGAGAACATCAACCGCAGACAAGCCATAAAACTCCTTGTAGAATATCACTCCGGCCAGAATTGCGCTAATTGTGAAGAAGACGAAATTTGTTGGCACCACGATCGAGGACTCATACAACTGCATTGACTGATTGAGGAACCTGTCTCAGAGATAGAAGTGCAAGTTGAGGAGTCTCCCACTTCACCTACTTGAGTTGGATGACCACTGCAATTGCCATCCCAATCAGCATGAACCAGAAAACCCAGCTGGTCAGCTGCATGTCACCACTAAGGGTCAGCTGCAGCATGCTGGACACAGCTTTGGCAGCAATCACAGTGAACGAAGCTGAATGTATATCGGATACAGGGTGGACTGTACACATGCGTGCAGGGATTTCTCACCAATGACGTTGCACGCTAATAAAAGAACAACGACAGATTGCACTTTAAGGTAATAAGCAACAAACAGTGTTCCAGCCAATATGCAAACCTCGATTACCTGGAAGAGGAAGATGCGATGATGAATATAATAAGATTTTATTAATATTTTACTATGTAGACAATGAAAGCCGTCCCTTGCAATAGGTAAATGATTCCGTCTGCATCGTAGACCTTTTCCGTCTACATTTGAATGAAAGGAAAGCATATTAATTTGTTTTGTTTTGTTTTAAATGTACATGTATATTGTATACCTTTGATGAGAAATTAATGAGAAGAAAAGCACCTATGACTGCAAGTGATCCACCTACACAAAAAAGGATACAATGTAAATGTCGAAAAGCTCGCAACCAATAAATTAAGGAGATAATAAATTTCAGATTCAATAACAACTATTCATTTACGATTTTACTTACAAATATACAATATTATAATTAATTTACATGTCTATTAATATATATCCTTACCAAACATATCCTCTGTTCTCAGTTCCTCGTTCAGAGCCATCACGGCAATAAACGCATTCACTGTAATGAAGTGGGCATTTCGCATAACAATCCGTTGCGCATGTGCACGTACCAATGACTGTAGTAGTTCCGAGGGGAGCCACAAGCGAAGCAGGAGCATATCCATAAGCAACGAAGTTTCCGATTTCCCCTGCGGCCATGAGAGACAATCCCAGCCACCAAATAGGCTTCTTCGTGTAATGTTCTTGAGTATCTGCCTGAGCATTCTGCATATGCGTATATTTCTGCGGGAATATTTATCGTCATAATTATTCAGTATGCAAATCCTAGCTTCGTTACGAGAATGAATGCTATACCAAGCGCCCAATGTAATGCCACAGCACATAAATAGTATAATGCATTGTACAGCATCTTGGTGTGTTCGAAATAATTGATGTACTAAAGTACCTGCCAGGTATTTAGGCCTACATATTGATCGAAACTCGTTTTCATCTCAGCACAATTAAGCGCAATTCTCCTTTTATGACAGTTCGGATGCATGTACGGAGCATACTCTGTAAATGTATATGATATTATTACCTAAATGACCACGTATAAACACTTAATATGCTTTATTATTTGTTCTCCCACCTGTAGGTTCAAAGAGACACTGATCAGCAAATTGCCTCCGATGGCTAATGCGCATCCAGCCACGAGATCCTGCAAGTGAAACGGTGAATAAACTCATTAATCCTCTCAGTATTGGAATTATTTCGGTGGGCATGATCTAGCTATCTGTGTAGCCAGTAGCACGTAGGCATCGCAGTTGAACGTACATCTATTATAATAATTATATGAGGCAACGTCGAAGGACTGCGCCCTTTTAACATATCGCATGCGAATGTACCCAAACCAATGCACATACATGTATACTTAGTCGGGTGCAAAAGAAAGGCGCCTATTTAGAAAGGGCCCAATAATTATAGTTAGTACATGTTTGAGTCAACATTCTACTGGTATATTCTACACAATGCGCAAATCTATTTTCTTTGTTTCCAATTAACCGTTCGTGATCCAAAAATGATTTTCTTGCGCAGCCAATACTAAACATTCTTTAGAGTAGGCTATTCCCACGACAAAGATGATTTTGATAGACAATGAAATTAGCCTAACTGGAATGATATTACCACAAGTGCTTTACTCGACAATCAAACTTTTGAAACACTTGCACTCTGGGATGGTTGACGGCTTCTTGTATATAGTAATATCCAGAAACATTCTGGAGCGTGGAGTTGATCCAATTGGCACAAACCGCCAAATCGGATACAGTGTATCAACTACGCAACGAATGCGTCATCGAGCAGAAGGAAGCAGGCCTACCATGGATTGACCCCGTTCTGGATGTCTAAGGGTGACAGCAAACTGACAGGCCTGACAAATCCGGCGAGCTCTGGGCAAGGAATGGTTCAAGACAGCCAAATTTACTGAATGCGACTGACTAACATCTACAGAGAGAGAGAAAAAATGATATCGGCTCAGGTAGGAGATATATGGGCACACTTCCCCATAAAAGACCCCAAATCTGGGTAATGAATATCCGGAGACCTGTCTATTTCAGCAAAATAATGCTCACCCATACCTTGCTATGGTCATTGCACTGATCGCAGACTTCATGGAGAAGGAAAATGAACTCACGGCATCGTCATGTTAACATGGTTGGCACATCCCAATATCTAACGAGCAGACGACGGCAAAACCACCAGTGGATCGAGCGGCCAACTTGGTGTTGCACAACGGGCATATCCCCCAATTTGTCGCCAAATGAACATTTATGGAATAAACAGATAATTCGTCGCCGCCTCCCAACTCACCACAATATCAGAGCTAATTCAAGGCTGTGAAAACATCCCAGAGGGCAGGGTTGAGAGTCCCATCAAAAATTTGGGTGCAAAATTAAATCCGAAAAATCTGTTTGACATACTGCATATCAATAAATTGAGTTTACAATATAATTTCGATTGGTTCGTAGCATACCTCGTATCCAAAATCGGAATCCGATGATGAACTTGCAGTCTGTGACGTCGTCGTTTTAAGGACGTCACCGGACATGGTGGTTGAAACCTTGCAATTAAGCAAGAATCATATGTCAATATTAAAAACACATGCGAACACAACCGTTAGTTTTCGCACAATTATAACGATGGCGATTAGAAATGGTCTATGTTACCATTTATTCACAACATACAAATAACTCGCGTCGAAATGATGAAGTATGCGGGTTCCCGCATCTTCAGATCGAGTGTCATACACTTGGTATGCTTTCAATGTCACAATATAATGTACATGCTGTTCGCGCATGAGCTTCATAAACTTGGCTATTTTCGCAGGATATATAAGTGCACGTGGTTGAGTTATATTCAAAGGAATTCTCAATCCAGAAGAAAAGTACAAGTTTAAAATTCAAATTTTGATACATATTGTATGTTTGGAGAGTGTTTACTGTTGAAGTCTTGCCCTTATCCTCTTATTCTTACATTTAGAAATTTTAATTTTTTTCCGACATAGGAAATAATCTAAATTAATATGATTATAATAATTTTGTTGGTTCATTTCAAGCGTGCAATTATAGTATTGCTTTGACCCTATAGTCTCTTCAAATTGTTCAGATTCCATAATGAGATCCATATGTCTGCTCTGATTGGAATCCATTTTTACTTTGAAAGCTAGAGCAATTGGTTGCCATGGCGCCCTAATTTGTGCACTTCCTTTCATTGATAAATGAAAATCTTACAATTATAAATTTGGCAAGTTCGTTTCCATAGCGACTAGTTGAAAAGGAAAAATCCTGTGAAAATAGCCTCTACCATTTGTAATGAATGCATGCATTTGTTTACGGATCCTACATGAAGTGTAATGAGAATCATAACGTTCATTTTCATATTCATTTTGAGTGGCGTCCCCTAGCAAATGACCTCTTTCGACTCGGACGATAATTTCCCAGTGAAACACCACAGCTTCTGCTTTGCGCATGCGCATCCCACAAGTTGTCATTCTGCTCTCAGCACCCGATTTCGGATCGAAAGAGCTCCAGGATTGAGACTAAGTCAGCTGCGAAGAAGTTCGCTTTGAGGAAGTGCTGGCTTTATGCGTGGTTGAGTGCCATTCCTCCACTGTTAGCAATCATCTGGTGGATGGGAAATAGCTCATCGAGCGCAGCAACCATGGCAGCGCAGCCCGTCGTTGTGAATGCCACGGCCAAACACACTGCTTCGGTCAGTCAATCCATTCCAATATTATGAATAGTGTTATAGTACTACTACTAGTTCTATAATAATGATCTGATCGTCATCATGCTCTGCTGAATCTATGCATGCCTTCTCGAGTTCAATCACTTTTTCAGGGGTTGGCGTTGATGTTTGAATCCTGTGTTTATGCTATGAGTATGACCCCAAAATAATTATATAATTATAATATATCATTAAATTATTATATAGAATGATTATTATCATTATATGTGACCCCTCGCGCCCGAAACCCGCACTAACTTACTAAGTCGCCATTGTCACTTTTCATGGCTTTAATGTCTTCTTATATCTTATACAAATTCATTCAGTTTGATGCAAGAATGATTTAAATTGGAGCAGTAGTTGACTAGTTCAAAAGTTACAGCCTGTTCATGGGTCAACCCCCCTACACATAATCGACGATCAAGATGAGAAATTCGCATTAAAAGCTGCAAAGGACGCTGCACACCCAACTGAGTCACTTTTAATTGATGCTGAAGCCTGCATTTAACAGTGAGTGTGAAAATCAAGACAGAGGTCAAATTATATTTTTTTTCTTCTACTTTTCGGCGGATTCTGATGCCTCAGGATCCTAATCCTCTATTTAGCTGCTACAAGAATGGTGGTCTGTTCATGACAGCAATCAAGGTTAATCGAAAAGACAATAGACTACTGATGACCATTTTTCTCAGCTTTCAATTTCCTGAGAAATTGACGGTTGGTCACTTCCAATGGCTGTAACTTTGAAACCTTTGGAGATAATTTCCAAAAAATTGAATCAGTGTGTTAGAAATTGAATCTGTTACAAAATGATATGGGAAAGAAATAATTAGAAACCAGTAGTGACATGCGACTCATTTTGGTGTGCTGCGTCACAATGATCTTCCTTTGATTTGAGACTTTTCCTTGCCGATGGAAGGAAGCAGTTAAGCAGCAAGTGACTGGGTTCAGGGTTGACCGTTAATCTGTTATTATAGATCCTTATGGATGATGGAATTCTGAACCAAATCTACTTGTGGTAATTTGAAATGCTTCATAACCCATTAGGTCTAAAACTGTGATTGGGAAGGGGAACTGAATAATCTGCCAGGGTGGTCAATACTTTTCATGTATGTAGTTTTACTGAACATGTAACCTTAGTGTGCCTTTCTGGTAGGAATTCACTTCCTTTAAGGACCCATAAGGCCACCCATTTGCTGCCAACTATGAAATCGAGGCCTGATCCATGTAGGGCTATTGGATCAACTTTCCCTTCAAGAGCAGGAGAACAAAAATTGTTTATACATCTCACCTTGACAACCGGGTGTCACAAATCATCTTTGCGTGTTTCCAACATGTAGATTGTCTCTGTGGAAGCGTACTGCAGCATTACTACATCGGTGCCCTCTGTGTACAATGTATGTTATATCTGTCTCTGTTCTTAGTTGATTATTCTGCCTATTTCTGTTGGATCTGCTGTTGAAGCTCTTGTGCCTTAGCCTAGTGACCTATCTGACGATGTCTTGACAACTGTTGGATTGGACACAACTGTAGTGTGCGGCTTATGACAGATCAAGGCCATTTGGAGATTGGACATTTCTCAGATAAGGTTGAGTCCTACTCTCTACTCCTCCTAAAGGTTATGGCTTTGTCGGAGGAATAATTGTATGTTATGTATTATAATATACTTTTACCAAAGTATTACAAATTTGCAATTTACGTACATGTCGTATTGTCTTTAACCCACTTAGTGACTAGTATTTGGGCCTCATCCAAATTCGGCGCACAGTTAGATCTGGGTTACAATGTTTGATATTGTTATAAATTTATGTTATGTAGAAACAGGAAGGAGACAGCAAAGTGGTGTACTTAGCAGTCTATCATTGATGTCTTGTGTGGATTATTTTTGTCATAATGGGAGTGTTGTTTGAGGTACGTACAGAGGCTAAGTGCGCTGGGTGCGTTTTCCATGTTATGCAACATTGAATTGCATTGAAAGCCTTATGGAGTTATGACACAGTGAAGATGTTTCTTTCACCTTTGGCTCAGCCAGGAAGCATCCTTTTGCATTCCTTGTTTACTAATGAATTGGCCACACATCAAAATTTTGCAAGCCATTTTTTGGATGAACCAAAATTCATTTGTTTGTTGAGAGTTTTCAACACCTTGAACATATTATTGATTATTGAGGGGTTTGCCCCCATTTTTTCTGGATTCATGAATATGGATGTGAATAATTACTGTAGAACAGCAAATTTCTGTGCGCTGCAAATTTCGCAGTTTTATGGCCTAGGCTTTTATTTCCGGCACCAATTATTCAAGGTCAAGAGTGGGGTCATATAGTTTGAGATCACCCAGAAAGATTTCGCAGGTATGCAATTTTTGTGGTCCATCGTGAATGCGAAAATTTCATGTGCTGCTAAAATTTCCTGTTTACCGTACCCTTTTTTTTTTTTGTTTTTTTGAAATGCTGTTGAAATGTAAATGAATATTGAATTATAACTTTTATAAGTGATATTTTATTTTATTTGTGCTACCATTCATCTGTATGATGATCAGTTTTCTTACCTTTGTCAATTTGGATAGCAATTTGTTATTCATTGCTCTCAAATTGCTTTACAATTTTGTCTCTAGTGCTCGGGACTTCCTATACCCTATCAACTTAAAACGAAGGCTGTGTCAAATACTCCAAAATAGATCTATTTGTATATTACATAATTAATGATAATTTAGTAATTTACACTGAATGAATTGCTTTGCTAAAATAAAAGTTCAACTTGATCATCCATTGAACTGATTAATATGTAGTCAATACTCAATATTCAATTTATTCATGATCTTATTATACATATTGTAGCAGTATTAATTTGTTTGTACCATATTTTGAGGGTAATTAAAACAAATTTCAATATGTAGGTTTGCAATGCATTCACATGATATTTGGTTTTTTGCTAGAAAGCACCTTGAACCTGAGGTGAATATGAATGTGTTTTGGGATCTTCTGACTTACAAGTGTCTCTGCATGATGGCTACGGATGGTCATTCCTTCATTGCATTGTCTCCTTCTCACTCCTGCATGGGAACATTCCGTTCAACTAAATCTCAAATATGCTGACATCTGTGCCACCAGGATTATGCATTCATCACATAATTATGACGTCATGTGCTGTAATATTTGATCACTGCATTCAAAATTATACATGAATGTAGTCCAGCATAGAAATAAGTGAAATCAGTCAAACCACATCTGTTGTGTAACGTGCAGTGTGTTTAGTGTCAACTCTTTGCACTCACTGGCAGACACTTGATGTTGCTTCTATGGCTTTCATAATCCGTGGTGTGTACTGCTATCTTTCCAACACAATGGCTGTGCGTGGCAACCATCTCCTGTTTCAAGTGCATCAACAGCCCATGCCGCAAGGCTGACCCCGAAATACTGGTCTGCTCTACGTTGCCATGGCAATTAGCATTTCTTGATTTCTTATGCACGTGCTTGTTATTTGTGTGTATATTAAATATTACTTGATTTATTTCACTTGATGGGCGATTATATTGTCGGTATGTCACTGCATGCATGCACTAATATGAGTCACAAACATTAGAGTACGGTCTATATTTGTTGAGCTGAAACATTTGAAATTTCATGGCATTAAATCCATTCAAGGTCCATCTGATGTATATGCATGGACTGTCTAAATGTCAGTTTGTTAATGTATTGTGTCATTGACTTTGCCAGATACGAATTCGTGTGCAACTGTTCATAGTTATAATTATACTCTGATATGATTAGCACTGAGTCTGCCTCGTGTGAAATTTCATGCAAATACGAACGAGAACATTTGAGGCACATGAGTGCATGTCTTCTGGGCAGAGCCACTTGTAGATTTGCAACAGGCATCTTGTGCATATTGAAGCACGTCAATATGTATGGCTCCTGATTAAATGGCTTTGTAGTCTTGATTCAATGTTATTCGGATGCGTGTCCTGTGCCTTAGTTGTCGCCTGTAAATCCTCTCTCTGCTTCTACTTCCATTCACGATTTATCGTGCAATTTGAGCTTTGTGGTAACTGCTTTTTGAAATTGGCTTCCGCAAAGCCTTCTATGGACACAAGTGCTGATTCATTTCAGCTTGCAACTGATATTAGGAGTTTTGCGTGAATTGCTTTGTGGCAATTTTTTGTTGCCCGTGTGAGCCAATTTATAGTTAAGACTTAAAGAGTGAAGATACAGATTCTGTTCAATATATGGCTGCTGATCATGCATTTTGCGGCGTTTTCGTGCACTTGGATCTGCGTTGCTATAGTTCTTGTGGTCCAAATCGACCCAATGATTGCACTCTGTTCACTTGATCAGAACTGCGCACCACGAAAAAAAGAAAGCAAGTGGCGACCGAAAGTCATAAGGGTAATGGATGACGCTGCTGTCCGAGGAAATGAAGCGGCAAAGAGCCGAACGTCCTGCCTCTCTCAGCAAATGCTGACATCGTAGGTCGCTGTCTGCATTCAGCGTTCGCCCTTCAATGGGCCGTCGTCCGTCGAGGGTGGCCGAAAGCTCTTTTTCTGGGTGCCTGGAAGCCATAAGGTAGCGGCGCAATGCGAGCTCTTTTCAACCCTGATTTGCTATAGTACACTGCTCTGAAAGCTGATGAAGAGCGACGCTCATTGACGTTCAGCTGTCTGGCTGTCTCGTTTCATGGCCCATCCGTCAGCCTCCGTGCATTCTGCGTTTAGGAATCACATGAAATACGTATGAGTCGTCGTGATGGCCTTGTGTGTTCCCCCCCTCCCTCTGCACGACCTGCCATTAGAGGTGAGATTGAGCTCTCCGTTTACTACCATCGATCCTCAGCTGGTGTTCTCGTGTTTGATCATGAGTCGCATGAGGATAATTGTGATGGAGGCAGCAGCGACCGCCGCCTTTAGAGTACACTTCACTCTGAGCTGCTCAGATTTCCCGATCAAAAAAAGGAGAAACTCTACACATTCTGCGAGTGTGCTTCCACAGGGCTTCGTTGTCTTGAGTTCTTCCTTCTCCGTCGACCTCCTCGCTTGTCGCAGCATGAGGATGAAGGGGAAGAGGAGGAGGAGGTCTCTGTTACGTAGCCCCGGGATGAACGCGTGTGCATTACGCATCTTGTTCTCGTTGTCTCACGCGGGACTTGAGTGTTTGGGTTGCTCTCCTGCGTCAGCTGTCGTGCAGCGTAATGTGGCCGCGTCTTTCTCTGCGTTGTTCCCATCGCAGTGTTAATTCGGAGGCGATCAGCGCAGCAATGCAAACATCGTGTATGGCTAACATGTCCGCATGCTGCTAAAAACGAGTAATGCGACGACGTATTCTGCACCCAATGCCCCCTCCGGACTCCATTCCCGCATTGCTTACATATTAGGGACATTACATCATTTACATGTACTGTATATGTATGCATTACCCTTCATGCGTTTTCCAAGTGGTGCAAGTATTCTGCATGTATATTGATAATTGCAGCATGCACAGATATCCATTTTGCTGCTTCAACTTCTTCTGAGACACTTCGTTGATGTGTTCTACTAAATGCCCAGCTGGGAATGACTTGGTCCATTTCCTGTTTTTATAGACCGGCGGACTGGGTTAATGCAGAGATGTTAATGGCACAATGCATCGGAGCTAAAATAGACAAGTGTATCCATGGAGAGCGAGTCGCACGCTGTTATTGGGCGGATGGCAGGGAATGCACTGCATGCTCAATATACTACGTACATTATAGAATAGATGTGCGGTTGTGATCATCGGAAGATGTTCTCTTTCTTCCATGCATAGCGTCCGGCTGTAAATCCTCTATCGGGTGATGGAAGGCGTGTTTATGTTGGCAGCGAATGAAGCAGCGTTGGTGCTGCGTGGCGGCGGCATGAGCAGTACTTAGCAGCCATCCCATTGCAGTAGCAACTCTCACGACGTGATGATACAAAGCCTGCTTTGTATGACGGAGCGCCTTTTCTGCTGGTTGCCGTCTCTTTGTGCCATGATGTATGGGAGGCGGCTTGTGCATTGTGCCTTCGCTGCTATTGGTGCCTGTTCTCTTAATATGCATTATTGGCCATTATATACAGCGTTGTATCTAATCGATTGTTTTGCTCATTCGCTGTTAATGTAATTCTGTCCTTTTTGCAGGTCATCTTCCTGCATGGCTTGGGCGACACTGGGTGAGTCCTTTTTCTTTTTCCTCTGCCACTCCGCACCCTTTTAGCGGCAATCAAAATGCCCAGGGCGCCAGTCATTATAGCCCTAGTGGGACCTGAACCGGCGCTGTCCAATGTTGCATGCATTGTGTGCACACAGCGTGTTTTGCTTCGTTACTCGAGGTGGCAATGGACGCGGTGTGCGTGATGAAGAGCGCCTCATCAGACGTCTGCTGCTGAGGTGTCTGCACCTGTGATATTGATGCATTGCTCTTTGCAGGCACGGATGGTCACAGGCCTTCTCCATGATGAAGAGACCCTACATCAAGTACATCTGCCCCACTGCGTAAGTGCATCTCTTGCAGCAGCATAAATGCGAATCAAGCATTAGAACCCGCAAAAGGCCTTCAGAGTGCCAGCTCAAATCTGAGCTATGTGTTACGGCGGCCTTTGTGTGAGGCCTGTGCTAATTCAGATCAATGCCCGCTCCTCTTCCTCCTAAATTCCCAATATTCACGTATTGATCTGTTTTGCAGGAACGTCATGCCAGTCTCCCTGAACGCCGGCTTCCGCATGCCATCCTGGTGAGTTTCCTCCTCCGTCACTTCCGGCCATCGCTTTGCTCCGATTGTGGCTAAAACCCTCGCTCTCTATGAAGGGCTAATGTACTGCATGGGAATGTGCCCAGTACATTAGTCAGAAAATGGTTGCGCTGATGGCAACGTTATTGCATCCGTTTCCATTACCTGCGAAAGTAGCGAGTCCATTTTACCTCAGCGTTGTTCAAATCATTTGCGGCCTTCTTAAATCCTATAATAATTGCGTGGCCTGGGGCTCTCAAAGAACTACGTGCTATTACAGGTTTGACATCAAGGGCTTGGACCCGATGGCAGAACAGGACGAGAAGGGCATCAATGAGGCTTCCGACATTGGTGAGGCCAAATCCCAAATCAGCTGCATATTTATAACGCTGTCTGATCCTCTGCAGTTCAATCTCTGATTTCTGAAGAGGAGTCGAAAGGCATCTCCAGAGATCGCATCGTGATTGGAGGATTTTCGCAAGGAGGAGCAGTGGCCCTGTACTCTGCGTTCACTGTGCCTAAACCCCCGCTGGCTGGCATCATGGGCCTCAGTACCTGGATGCCAATGCACCAGAAATTCCCTGACGTACGAGCGCTGTGTTCCTTGACCACGCTATTCTGACTTTTATTGGTCGCAGGTGGTGAAGTCCAACCAAGCAACTCCAATGTTGCAGTGCCATGGGAAGTCAGACCCTCTAGTGAACTACGGATTTGGAGAACTCACCAGTAAGCTTATCAAGTCTTTCAACAGCAAGGCGGATTTCTTGAGCTACGCTGATCTTGGTCACAGTTCATGTCCTGAGGTATGACCGTGTATATGATAACTACATTTATAATTATCTGAATATATTTGATTCCATAGGAAATGAAGGACGTTCAAGTATTCCTTGATAAAGTTCTGCCTCCGGTTTAGGATCACTGCAGCAAGCGGTGTTCTTCTCAATATGCACCAAAAAAAAAACCAAAAAAAACTTTCTCCAGTTTTTTTTTTCTTTCTTTTTGCCGTCCATTGGACGTCATTTTTTCTTTCTTTTTGCCGTCCATTGGACGTCATATCTCATAAAGTTTCCAGCAACAAAAAATCTTCATGATGCACTTATGAGAAGGCACAGCTACCCTAGTCAGATCCACGAAAGATCTTCAGATTGAATGAAAAGCATATTTGTACGATCCTTCAACTATCGTATGTAATCAGCTCTCCTCTTCCTTATCTTGTTGATGATTGTGTGATTAAAACACCTTTGTTGAGGCCCCCCCTGACATCCATTGAAATATCTCCTTTTTTTTGTTCTCTAAAAGTTTTTATCTACTGGATGTCACTGAGCCTGTTGTAAATAAATATTTTAGAGAAATCTCCTTGTGTTGTGTGTTAACATATTTTGTGGGTGAATTATTCTGTGAGTATAAATAATGGAAGTATCGGTAATCCATATTTGGTCTCGTTGCCACACCCTCAAGGGTTGCCTCGTCTGCTATGTGAACCCACAAGGCTATTGGCGACGCTGGTGGGAAGGAATCGATGACCTGGGAGGCTGTGACCCTTGCTGGGCATGACTGGGAAATTTTGGGGGCAGTTGCTGTTGTAAATCATAACTTTTTAAAACTGTAAATCATAACGTTTATGCTACATGTACAATGTATGGAGTACTTCAAAAAACCACATGCGAGTCAATTTGGTACATTCAAAGACTTAAGAGGTACAATTGTTTTACATTCAATCAATCCACTCTAGGTCAATGAACCTTCAAATCAATCTTTTAATGTACATTCCACTTTTGGAATCTTTTCCTACACCTAAAATCTGAGATTTATAATATCACTCATTGCATATTTAATTACATTGGAAGTACCTTCGACAGTCGAGACATGTACCATGCACATCAGCAGAATGGGAATGGGTGGTCCATAAGCCACAAGGCAGGTGATGCTTGAGAATTTAAATTATGCCAAGAAATTCACTTTGAAAATGAAATAAATGATTTCCTGAATTTATTCATGTAGAATTCAGGAATTTAATCATTGCAATATTCAGCAGAATCATAACCGAAATATCAGAGAAGAACTTTGACAGAAAGCTGAGCGAATCTGTACTGACAGGAATTGCAATCTCTGACTAAAACAAGTGGAAATTGAGTGGATCGCTCTTGCGTGATCAGCTGAAGAAATCCCTGAAGAGCCACATATCCAACCGCACCCCCCTGGCCTTGGCTCAAAACATAATCACCACACGTCACATATCCAATCACATCCCGACTGCTTGTATCAATGACATGATTGACAGAAACATTTGCTAAATCATAGTTATCTGGTTTTGAGTAGGTTGCTGAGTTGGCATGGAGTTCTTCCAGAGGTCCAGCATACTGGCGGTCAGCTGAAAGGGCTTGTAAGTCTTCCTTGGTTGGAATGCAGACCATGGCATGCTCCCCTGGGTGACCCCGTAGCAGAACATACACGACAACAGGAACAAGGCATCGCTTATGCTGAAGTACAGTCTGCTCCAAGTCTTGCTTCTTGCGCAGACAGACGGCGCTCAAAGAAGCAAGTTGTGATTTTGATCTCAACACAAAAAATAAATCGTCAGTAGCGATTCCATTGCGTTGAAGCCATTCGCTGGTCAGTTGGTGCCAAGGGAAGTGAAAAGGAGCGACCACTCCCAGTTTAGCGTGGTTGGGTCGCTTGGCAGGAGGAATTCGGTCGTATTTGCCTCTAAGCTCAGCATATTTGAGTTGCTCCATCTTTTGACTGGAGATGGTGTCAGGGTGGCTGAATGGAAAGTACGAGTGGCCCAGTTCAAACGCTGTGCTCTGAAGTTCTTTCAATCCGGCCGCCCTGGCTCCTCTGTAGACCAGGGAAATCCAGAAGGCCATTCCCCAGCCAGAGGGCAGGATCAGATCCCAACCAGCCGCAAAACCAGGAGTCCTGTGATCCGGGTGACCAGCATGGCTCAGAGCGGCTGATTGTCGTCCTGGACGTTGAATGAGCAACACAGGGACGCAGGATTCTTCGTTTCCCAGATCTAAAACCCGTCCTGCAAGAAGAAGTCATTGCACGTGAAAAACCCTAAAAACCAAATGTAAAAAACGCACCTGGCACAAATTGCTTTGAGCGTAAGGAATTGAACTCTTGCTCTGTGATCTTAGTTTGCTTCACGCTTTCCCTGACATCTTTCTCCCAAATCGGAGATGAACTGACAGCCTCTGGGAAGTCACGCAGTGTTTCAACATCACTTTCATCTGAAAGATATTACAATCACAGAGCGCTTATATTCATAGATAAACTCACTGAGAGGCTGAAGATTCTTCTTCTGTGGAATGAAGAGACGTGGGTCTCTCACGGTTAATCCCAGGACCATGTGGGGAGGAAGTTCAGCAGGGGAGGCTGCCTCACAAGCGCACGCCCACACATTGTGCTGCTCCTTGAGCACTTTCCGACACGATTTCTTCATATAATACATTTGCCACCACTTAGAGTCCTCATCACTTTTTGTAGCAGGCAGTTGTGAAGGCTTCAAAGCTTCAGCAAGAATTGATTGCGCCAAAGGGCCAGTCAGTCTGAAGCGACACAACGTGTCTTTCAAAGAACGAAATTCTACGCTTCCGTTCCTGAAAAGTATTTTCGGCAAAACATCTGGCACAATCTCTGCTTTATTTGTTATTGGGTTAATCCTGTAAACAACTTCATCTGATTCGCTGGCTTCAACCGCCTCCATTTCTTCCACTTTGTCCAGCTCGAACGTGGTCACAATTTCGTTGATTGCTTCGTCATAAGCGGCCGGGTGCACCCAGAGCCACAAGGACCGAGCGGAACCCTTGGCTTCATCATGTGGACGCCACAAGAATGAAACCTCACATATGGCTTTGTGTGGATACCTCTGCTTAGCATAGATGAAAGTACTCCCTTCTCGGTTGCCACTCAACATTGACTTGGCACCGAACCCAAGACCTGGAAAAAAAAACTGGAATAATGAGAACACCACGCATTCTACCTGATACCTGTTTCAGGCGAAGTCAACAGCCGTAGCCCCATAATTAGCTCATCCTGTGGCCCTTGTAGCTCCAAGCAACAGAGATATGAAAGATCCTAGAAAATGACAATGCACAACTAAGGCTAGTTGGCTACAAACGATTGATCGACTCACGTGCATCAAACAATGCTGTTGATTAGCCCTGTAAGCGGCTCTGACACCTTTGTCATTTGGGTGCAGGGGAATCTTGTAGCCCCACAACTCAGCCATGTGGAACCTCTTGGCATGCCAGATGTGCGTCTCTAGCCACACGTTTCCTTTGCTCCGTCTCTGATATTCACTGAGCAGGTTCCTTGGGCGTCTCCTGTGTCTGCGTGACGGACGCTTGGAGTTTTTGGGCGCAGCACCCGCCTTGTCGTGCTGTGAAACAGATCACATGACCATGAACGCTAGAGACAGTGCACGCGTACCTCCCACTGGGCTTTAGCACGCATCCTGCGCGGCAGACGGCGGATGTCGTGAGAGGCAGCTCTGCGCCGCATGTGACGAGGCACACACTGCATGGCCAAGCAATTGCTGCTGGTCTGCTGCAATGCCTGGTCCATGGCCCACATCTCCCTCAGGTGACCCTCCACGTAGTCCACCACGAGCACATCTGGCAAAGAGCACATGCATGCAAATGAAGGCGAATTTCAGGTTTACACTTTGAATTCCATAAAATTCCATGCACTGTACAATGTATATGTTCAGCTACCGGACAAGAAAATTGAATTACATGTACAAAAAATATAGGCAAAGCACAAGAATACCAGTAATTCTGAGTTAGAAGCATATACAGAAGAATAGTTGGCAGATGTAATGAGATGCACATGTATTTGATAACAACTTAATGGCACGTCTCTCTGTCAATTGCTAATTTAAATAATTATCCTAAACAAGGTATGGATAATTAAGAGCTACCTTCAGGTTTCGGTGCAGCATCCTCAGCATCTACTCTGTTATCCATGCTAAATCCACGATTTCCTGAAGAGGAAAAATCATAAAAAATATACCAATAAAGAATGTACACATAAGATAAAAAATACAAAACCATATAATAGTGAAGTAGACCAGGGCGCCTCCTGGCTATCAAAACAGACCAGAGGGAGAATTGAGGGAATGAACCAGGTAGATCCTTTAAACCCTGTTCGATGTACACTCAATGTATACTTATGCGCAAAAGAAAGGGATTGATAAAAAACTGTTACATTTAATAGTCAACTGTTTATTCCCTGTTCCAAGGCACACAAAGTATCCTGCATACAGTTACTGACCAAGACAACAATTGTTAGTCCACAAGAACAATTGTCCACCACAAAGAGGCTACGTCAACGGGTACAAACAACCGGGTCCACCGAGCATCAACCACCCTTTGGACATCACAGAGTAACGACGCAATGCCAGGACAGCCGATCTCATATCCAGGATCGATTTAGGAACGCTGTATCAACTGCACGGCAACCAGAATAGATGGATATCCGCGGGGACAGTGCGATGTTGTCTCCAAGAGGGGAAAGCGAGATTTGAAACAAAATTATGTTACTTAAACATGTTAGCGAATAACGAAACCGTAACAATAGCTGATAAGTAACATACGTTACTTTTACGTTACATTTACGGGTACTTGTCCGTGTTTGTTGTGTTGTATTGATGTGTTTTCACACACACGATCCCTTTGGATTTATGCGATGGTTGCGTAGATCTAATGGCTCATTCACAAAAAAATCCGCGGTGATATGAAAAAAAAAAAATGAAAAAAAAAAAGGGGTGGGTTTTAGATAACTTCCCCTAAAGCCTTACTTCAAAAGAAATGGATTACCGTATGCCGATACCGAAGGAGCTGTTGGCAGTCTTATTTGCTTGTGAAAGTCTTCATTAGTGCTTATTGCCGGGAATTCCCGTGATAGTTTACGAATACATATATGCAATATCATATGCAATATCATGCCAATATGAAACACGATTATTAAAAACAGACTTATAAACAAGTCAGAAACTAGTATTACTGTGCATCCTTGAGTCAGTGCTCTTGACTGAATGACATTGTGCAATTCTGACCTGACTAATGCTTGTACATTGTTTGCAGATGGTTACACATTTAATTGAAGCCTCAACTTCGGAAGGCCATCTGCAGCCTGAACAGAATGAAAATCAGCAGCTTTGTTGTTGAATTTGCAATGTGTAATGGAGAATTAGCCTTTCATTTTGCCTTTATTTCCATCTCGTTACATATTTTTTCCCTATTTTGCAGCCTGGAAAAACCTGGAGTTTTCTACCACCAATGACACCAGCCTGCCTTCGGCCAGTTTAGAGAACACTATTTCAGTAAGTACAGTATAACCTCAATATGTCAAATTTCAAGGGACCATCAAAATCACTTCAAGTTATAAAGCCTCATGATATAGTAACATGGATCAAACATGGAAAAAAAAAATGAGTCGAGTACTCGAGTTGAGTTTTCTCTTTGTAGCCAAGATAAGAGTATGTGCAGAAAGGAAACGATGACCTAACCCTGCCCCACCTCCCCTGCTCATTAAAACACCACCCCCCTTTGAAGTCATGTGTGCCTTTCATATTTTCTCTGATAATGCCGACTTAAAAAGATCACAAATGCTTTGTATATTTCTGTAATTGTTGCAAGTCTTTAAACAATGCCGACCACAAAGGAACGCATTGAATGAGGCTGTGCATCTTAGTTTTCACACCTATTGCAAGCATGAATTGAATTCGGGAATTACTCGGAAAATCAATCGCTGTCAACTTCGAGAAAGGTGTGAATGACGCTGATTGGACGCTCCGAGTAGAGCAATTAGTTGAGACAGCTTTATCCAATCACAGGCAAAGTTTCCCTTGCATTCAACTATGCCAAAACAAACCCAAAGTGTATTCAACATTCATTGACAACAGAGGATGCCACTATTGTTCTAAGATTGAGCTAACCCAAAACAAAACACAACTGTACTGAAACAGACATAATGCAGATGACGGGATGCTAAAGGGGTAGATGATGGATGATCAAGTGCAAAGAGTTGCATAGATCTCAAATCCCAACGATTGCCGTGCATTGTAAACTATATATTTCATACAAGCTGACATACTACAGCGAGACCGAGGTAAGCAGACCTCGCCCGATTTATCTGTGCTAATTTTCATGGTGAGTATATCATTCATTGTATCATGTGTATGAAAGATGGCGGCTCATGTGCATGGTGGCTAGCCGTTTTGCCACGGCTGACTGACGGCTCGGGCCTCCATAGTCCATGGCGGCATTTAGCGGCTCATGGCGGCGGCTTCGGGGTCTAATTACAGTAACATTGAATTTACATTAAAAATTTCTATCATGATAAATCATCTTAAAGGCTTAGAACCTTGTATTATCGCCCACACGTGAATCGTGGATGTTCAATATTCCACTTCAGAAATGCGAGAAATATCACTCCAATTTGGCGCTAATTATATTGACTTTAGATTACTACAAGAAGAAAACTGACATCATCATGTAATTATAATCACTATACTTTACCAAAGCAGAAATTAACGAGAAGTCGAATACGGATCCGGTCTAAGCCATCAGCTTCATAACGCAATCAAAAGGCATTATGACATGAGAACGAGCCCATGAAGTGCGTTATGAAGTGCGCCAATAGCTTGTTATTATGTGACAGGCATTGTGCGTCATGAGGCCAAGTGCTGCACTTGGATCATCAATCATGCTTTGACCCCTCTTTTTTTAAATTGTTTTTATTAAGTAATTAATTATTGAAGTAATTACTGAATATATAATTAACAAGGCCTATACGTATAATATATGACTTATCGAGTGATTGCATGTATGACAGTTTGACTGCAATAAATTTGCCCTTTTGGTTTAATTCTAAAGGTACACAAGAAAGTAGAGGCACCACAATGGCAATGCAGCCTAATAATTAAGCTTAAATTTGGTTCATTACGCTAATCACTCCAAGCCAGACCCGCAGACCGTGGTGAATCGGGAAGTGAGACATGTTGTATACCAGGCATAGGACGTCTTGATTGGGTTGAATGAATAATAAGTAAATCCCCCCAAGACGCCTTGATTGAGTTAAACCATCATGCATTCATCATGAAAGATGAATGAATAATAAGTAAACCCCCCCCCCAAAAAAAAAAAAAAAAAAAAAAAAAAACCAGCAGGGTATTTCAGTTGCTGAAATTAAGGCTTTCAATGGTAATCTTGTTCCACCTCAATGTGCCCACAGAATAAATTTCAGATTCAAACAACAATTAAAGGATTTCAACTTGATTTTCATGTATCTTAATGATAATCATCAGCATCGGTTGGTTTTCCTCTTCTCTTGTGCTCATGCGTATACTTGGCAACCAGGCCCATTATCCAAGAAATCATGTTTTGCGATTGACATGATAATGCGCAGACATCTCATCTGATGAGCATCTATGGTTCAAATGTGAGCCCTAGCTGTGGTTGCCAACAAAATGCCAAACCCTTCGTCGACAATTAATTATGTGAGACCGAATACTTGAAGACTAGCCCTGGTATATAATATACACGAACACCTATATCCTTAGACATTTGAGTATCGATCAACACTGTTCGAGCAATAATTTGATGTGTTAATTTTACCGCCTTGAATGCATCAGAGGCAACTAAAGTTTGCAATCATTCCAATAAAGCGTATGTTTTGATTGATTTCGCTAACCACAAATATTCAATGCAAAAGGCCCGCACACAACAACAAAAAACTACAAAATTCGCTTAGTATTATCATCGTCAACTACAAGGTGAATCTATTCCTGCTTCGGTACGCGTGTTGCTTTGCAGCACACTTAGTCACATGGAAGGCAAAGGGTGCAAACTCCACCCCCCCCCCCCCCCAAAAAAAGTCAAGGTACGAGCTGATATTTTCTCCCTACAAAGCCAAGGTCAAATATTGTTTGAAGTTTGAAGCTGTTTGTGTGACACATCCTGCTATTTGCTCCATAAGAAGTGAGTGAGAGAAGAAGCCCAAATTAACAAGTCGGTCGGTCTAATTGGTTTTGGGCGTGGGGTTCACTTAGCACTCGTATGGCTGCAATACCGGTCATACAGGTGCCCTGCCATGTTCTGTGGGTGCCCTATGCTTGCGTCCAACTGGAGGCCGCTGAAAGATAAGCGGAATTAATCCAAGCCCGCCCCGTTGGCCCATTCCCAACCTACAAGTATATTTCTTCTTTGTTTACCTCAGTTTTTCGTTTATTAGATTGCTTTGTGATACTGGTAAACGTGTGCGATGAATATCTGTGTATACGCATGAATAAATTCCAACGTTCACTAATACCCAACACGAAAATAGCAAAATGAACGAAGCATTTAGATGCATTGCGAAAACGTCGCTCGTGTCCAGGAAAACTCCCATTCATTTTTCAATAATGTTGCAATTTTATGGACATTCACATGTGTTGATGAAATTGCATACTTACCGCGTCAGTTATCCAGGAATTTGTCACAATTTCCCTTTCGCCTATTAATAACTTCACGGCCGCCATAATCACAATCTCCCAAATGAAAAGTAGCCCAATCGGCATTACCCTGTAAATCCAAAGTGTTGAACGTGAACACGTGTTTGTACAGATACGAATGAATTACATGTAATAAAATTTCAACCGAATCCTCCAAATAATCAACGAAAAAAAAATATTATTATTATTATTATTATTATTATTATTATTATTATTATTATTATTATTATTATTATTATTATTATTATTATTATTATTATTATTATTATTATTATTATTATTATTATTATTATTATTATTATTATTATATTTTTTTACTTTGTCTGTGTGCAATGTGTTCCGCAGAAGAAGAACATTTCTTCATCTCTGCTATACTTGTGCTGAGCTACTAAATTTGAACATCAACAGATGGAAAGTGACGTCGCTGGAAAGATAATAATTCTGCTTGCGTGTACATACAGGCGAGGTCACGCCAAAGGTACATTCTGGATCGACTTGTGGTAAGTGTCAGTAATTTACATTCAATGCAAATTAACAACAGACATATTATTCTTTAATAACAGGATAACAGTAAAATCAGGCAGGTTTAAACAAATATTTCGCGGTTTTCTGTTTTCTAGAATTTGCTGAAATTTCTTTGATCTTCGTATCTAACGTGTAAAATGTCTCATAGGATCCGCCGTGCTGTTCTTGGTATGATTTCAGGCAGAATGCTCACACAAGTCAGAATTCACAAGGGTCACGATTGGGGACTTTCTTGTTATCGTTTGGATAAGAATTTGGGATATATGTTTTTGTGCACAGGGAATTCGCATTGTTCAGCATTCGGACTCGCCAGCATTCGGCCTATCGACCACATCCCGCACTTGCAAGAGCATCGCAGACTGGATGTAGAGTAGGCGTTGCATATATGCATGACTAACTAGGTCAATGATAACGCGTACTTCAGCTTCCTCTGACTCTACGAACAACTTATTCTTAATTCTGTCTGGTATAATTCAGAGTTTATGGGAACCGATTGTGTGCGTTCGTTTTCTGAATTTGAGGACTAGCTTGCGTGCTGAATCGTCCTCAAAGCACCTCAGTTCGACTGTCTGCATATGGGGGAGGCATGAGTGATTGGTCTACGATTCTGCCTGCTTGTCTTTCTGGCCATTCTGTCAGGCACACTGTCAAAGCGGTCCCCAGGATAATTTATTCATACCCAATGTCAGTACATTCATTCGGGGTTATGCACTCATGGAAAAAGGTGATACGGTTTATCCTTAATTAATTCAATGTGCCATTTATGCAAAGGAATCAAGTGAGAAGTCGGTTTTGAATGAGGGAGGAACATTTAAATGTGAGTGGTGAGTGATCTCGAGAAGAGCTAAATCAAATGAGCTCCTGAACGACTATTAAGGATAGTCATCTCTTGTATGGCGCTTCAATACATTCTCAGCTTTGTTTTGATTTCAGGAGTTAACATCAGTGCTACAGTCACAACAATAGCACTCTCAAACAAAACAGTAATACGAGAGCGTCGCCTTAATTATGCGTTCAATGAAGCTTATCCATGGTCCGGGGCCCTGTTTGCCACCAAAAGTGGAAAGCATCGAGATCTTAACATGGAGCAGTTAGGTTTCCAGGCAGCGCAAAGTGGGATGATTTGATGGTGGTATTGAATCGTCAATTTTGTCGCCAACGTCATAATCTGAGCTAAAAAAAAGAAAAAAAAAAGAAAAAAAATCCAGGTATCCGTTGACTTTAACGGCGATACCCGGGTCCTATTTTTCTCAGCTCAGATTGTTGGTACCCACCCTGGCAATCACTACGATGAAATTAATCTTTCTCAAACTGTCATTTTTTTTTTCTGCCAATCACCATAACAGAAGTATTAGATGTGATAATTCGCGAGGAAGATATTCTCGGTTGCAGCATTATGTAATATGAGCCCTCAAATGCAGGCGCTGCACCAGCATAAGCAAGTGATGTTGCAATTGCTTGTATTTCGCGCACTATACGAATGTGTTCCTCTGCCACTTCATTATGGCGATTCCATAACACATGATTGCGTCACAACCTGTATGCTGTGAGTCTCAAAACTAGAGGGTGTGCTTCGTGTGTTCCGAACAGGGCGATGGTTGTCGATTTTGGAGATATACGATGCGAGTACTATAGATACTGGCAGATACCTTTATCCAGGATTAATATGTGATATGGTCAGTTTAAGAATAATATGCCCCCCCTTTTTTTTTTTGAAGCTTCAATGACTAGTCTATGTCTGGTAATATGGTCAGTGAATACTCGTGTACTCACGATTTCTTTGAAAGGTTGGGGGCTTACAGATGAACACGGATCTGGAAGGACATTTCTGAAATCGGAAAATGGACAAACATATCCAGCGTTCTCACCTTGGGGTCTGTCTTAGACGCCATAATACGCAAGAGATTGGGTCATTTATAACTTGAATGTTGCGGACTTCGTTTCAGGATATTTTTATACTCTATGCTCATTTTCTGGATCGTTTGGCTCAGATCCCAATGCAGTGGAGGTTTGTGTCTCTAACGAGGGCACTGTGACTGTGTTCGTAAGCTTCAGCATCAGGAAGAAAGGATCACCTGGTTGCGTTATGATATCAGATCCCTGTGACATCTCAGGTTCACGTGTTTATCTCAGGTACAAGAACTACAGCTTTTTTACACCTCAATTCAGCGGCTATGGTATTATAATACAGCCACTGCAACGAGAACAGGTCGATTTCAATTATATGATATGTAGCCCCGAATTCAATTGCATATTCGAGAGTGTATGCTATGCAGCCTATACCTATAATTATTAGTTTGTATTGTGTGCACACGTGAAAACTGAAGCCAAAGCGGGTTTTCCGAGTGCCCCACACACACGCACTTCCGTTCCCCAGCCCCTAATAGCGCACTGATACCTGAACGCGTCCGTTTAATAAATACTAATAATGCCGGAATGGCAATTATCTTCTCTGGTGCGCCGGGAACACACGACAGATCGTTGCTACCTTTGTTTGGCATCGTACGCGTGCACTCCGCTCACCAAAGAAACACGATCGTGCATGCCCAAGGCCATCATAGCTCCTCTGTAGTGACTAGTGAGGGGTCATGCGTGGAAAGGGGAAGACAATTGTCATGATTTCCCCCATTGTGGCTCTGAGGAATACTCACAAATGAGGAACGTGCGAAGCTGATATCAGTCTCAAATGCCAGATCGTGTATAAATATATGTATATATTCAGTGTTTTATTTCAAATTTCGACGAGAATCGTGATTGATCAAAGCGAGTGTACTTACTATATGATATGGACAGGAATTGCGTTCAATTCGCATTTCATTAACATGGTTATCTGAGATATCATGTTGACATGTCGACATCGGCTTCCTTCGTTGGAAACCTGTTGTGAAAATTGCGATAAATAAAGAAAATACATAGAATAAAAGAGAGCATGAGAGGCTTATATATACTAATATAATTAATATTAGTATAATTCTTTAATACTAATATATAATTCATATAATTCATTTTGTCCAGATTCTCGGTGGTCCATTTCGCTGTGGCGTACATCGGCATAACAGGGTGCCATTATCATGTCATGAGACATTCAAAAGGAGACATGAACACTCTGGATTAACTTGGTTTACCTCGCGGAGAAAAAAATACGGTAAGACAGCTTCCAAGCTCTTGAAACCCTACGAATATATGTAACCCGATTTTATTGGTATTCACAGATGAACAGGATGAAGATCCCATTGAGATGAAATGGAATGTCGTGGCTGATCGAGGGTAATAACCGGCGCAGAAATTGGAAATTAACTTCACATAATTATTGTGAATCATTAATTGCGTTGACTATGCAAACAATACACTATTCACAATGCATAATTATGAATGTAAAATTTCAATTTATCATTTTGGAAAATGACGAGGCATAAAGAGTGTGGATTTGGAACAGACGTTTAGGGTTGGGTTTTAAAACTTTTAATGGCTGTGTCTCTGAACTGAACTTGAACAAAACGGTTCCAGTCACGTTAATCAAAGGTGCATACATATACATGCAATGACACAGGGTAATAATACTTGTGTAGACACAGCCAAAGCCTTGTTATATAACCTACGACGCCAACGCTTTGTGTCAGGGTGCATGCAGGTGTACTTCACAACATGATAGAACACATAAGCAGCTTAGAACAAAAAGGTCATCATTTGATACGCACACAAAAAAAATACAAATAAAATGACATTTTCCCTTATGAAATCTTAGGCGGCTTTCAACGATCAAACGACTTGGAACCTTCTGCGCCTCTGTGCGGCCCCTATAATATGGTCGCAGTTTTGGAAACACCTTTGCAAAAGCAGTTCTTTCGGGTGAAGAGAGCACGCCTCATGAACACACTGTGATGTTCATTACATTGCTAATAATTGATCATATTTATTTCAACACCGTGCAATACCAGGTATTAATTTACTAATGTAGAAATATTAGAGGCTGACGACTATCCGATTGAAAAGTTGCACACCAGACGTCGATGAGGGTGTAGTTTCAATCAGCAGATGTCACAGCGTATTACATTCCATCTCATCTAAAACCAGAACCGTCGGATGAGGTTTGGGTTACCCTTGAATATTGATACGTGCAGTACATTCATCCGTATAGCATACCACAGTTCAAAGGTGGCTGTTGAATCTTGTTGACGTTCCTAATACAACGACGAATCAATTAATGTCCTTGTTATAGCACATATACACGCATTTTCCCCGTGTTAGTAATTCCACAAACATTCAGCGTTCGCCATTCTCATTAATATCATTGTTTTTCCTTGTGCACGATATCCTTTAGTATTCGACAGAATCATTGCGCATAACACATGATGACATGCTGGTCATTATTTTCGTAGTTGTGAGATTAATCTGTTTTAGCACCTTGCTTTCATATAAAACACAATTACCAACACGACATCGGTGCAGGTTGTCGACACCAAGACACACCCCGTAACTAAAACACCACACGCCGTGTATATTATGGTGAAAAATATGAATACCACGCGCGAAATGAACGCAGACCATGGATAACAGTGTATTAACAATTGCATACGACTTATAAGTTAGAAGAAAGCGACTGCTTTACATTTCATCAAGTGTCATTCGTTCCAGATCGTCCTCGCAGCCACCTGCTTTGTTATCCTCGTCGTGATCAACAGCTAATCTACAGCTGACATGCCAGCGACGATTATTTTTCCGCTTCACGGAAGCAAACGAAATGTGGTTTCGATAATGAGTCAATTAGGGCCGAGCATAAGTCGATGTCAAAGAACATAGTTGGCGTGCCTTTGTTACCATGGGCACAGATATGGTACGGCGTTTATGCGCCGTATCTATGGCTCCGTTGGGCGGTCAGCACCTGTTCTCCTTCTTCTTGGCAGCATCGCTACCGGTGGCCCCCGTGGCAGCACTGCGTTGACACTGCGGCGGCCACGTTGTCCTTATTGGCTGCGCTGAGGGGAAATGAGATGCGGCGCTCGCGCTCAGTCTTCGGCTCCAGAGGGCGGGACGCGGTGCATGCCGGGAAGACGGCTCCACGTAAATAAGACGCACGCGCCGCACTGCGACATCCTCAGTGATCTGTGGTGGAACAGTAGTGTCCAAATAGAGTGTGTGGTCTATCTGCTGTGGTGAAGTATTGTGACTTTAAATTACCCTGGAACCCTCATTGAGCATCTCGTCGTCATTTTAGTTTCGTTATTCTGTTGGCTTGATGAGTCCTGAAGCATAGCTGTCGACCCACCTCTGCTCCTCTTTAACCTCCACCTGCCATTTCAAGTCACATCAACAGGTGGCTCCGCGTCATCAACCTCGTCTCACGTCGTCACAACTGCTTCACCACGCTGTCTCCGCCAGTCGCATTCACCTCCAGCATGGCCGCTGCTGCCGCGCTCAGCGCCGCCGTCTCCAACGGCCCCATCCCGACACTGACGTCGGTGGTGGGCGATGTGGGGCCCCACCACCACCAACACCACCACCATCCGATTCCGACCGTGGGCGGCACGGCTCCGTCGGGCGCTCAGCCCAACGGAGTCATGGTCGGTCTTGCAGGACCACCCAACCAGGGAGGCATGGCATCGTCACTAGGTCAGACGATTCCCATGAAGGACGCTGATGCCATCAAGCTGTTCGTCGGTCAGATTCCTAGAAATCTGGAAGAGAAGGACCTGCGCCCGATCTTTGAGGAATTCGGACAGATCTACGAACTGACAGTGCTCAAGGATCGATTCACAGGCATGCACAAAGGTGAGTGATCGCATTCGGTGATTGACCAGGGTTACGCAAAGCCCTTCTGCGCGTAGCCGCAACAGCAGAATTCACACAGCGATCCGCGAGGGATCGAGGGGCTAATCTGCTTTGATTTCGGTGTTTAATTTGTTTGATGTTAACGGAGTATGAGTCCGTGTGCGGATCACGTGCAGCATGCTCAATAGAAGGGGGGTCGGGCGCTGATCAATGGACAGATTACCTTTAATCCCGCTACGTGCACCCGCGTTACCTGTGCCCATGAGACACCTGTTGCTGCTGAATAAGTCATGATGGGCTTCTGCATGATTCGTGCTGTCATAAGACGACGCGGCCTTTGCATTGAATGTCTGCTGTCTCAGCCGTTGCTCTGGACAACCAACGATAACCGGATCATATCACCATGGTAACGATGCCTTCACCACCTGTAGGGTCTTGGGTGACAATGGCTGCCAGTCATGCAGTGACTTCAAAGGAATCTGACTTCGTAGCCTGGCAGGTTAAATCCACGTGCACGACCCAGCCTTACAGGATTGCATTCTATCTCCGCGTTGCAGACATACGACAGCCTGGATTGGCACAGCGTTCCTGACAACTTGAAAAGTGCATAGAATTTTAAGGGCGAAGTTTATGTACTAGAACCAGCGCATCAAAGATCTGCCAGTTTTGGATGTGTTGCTTGGCTCATAATCCCGAGGATAATCAGGGGAATGGAATCATGCGCGTGGAGGGGGGAGGGGAGCTGGGGTGTCGGAACGGGTGGCGATGTGTGAATGGCGATGATCCCTTGTGATTGGTCACCTCGTGGGCCCACCAAGCAGCCGGGTGTGATAAGAAGGGGGCGGGGGGCAATCAGGCCGTGCGTACAGCAGGCAAGGCTCGGCTGCCAACAGCAGCAGCAGCAGCACAACATGTATTATTCCACCAGCTCAGGGAGGCTGTTCTAGTAGAGCTAGACGACGATGCCTCCTGCATGCAAATGGACCAATATGGGGAAGCGTATAGTTCGGGGGTGAAGGCTGGCTCAGCTCCGACATCGCACCTCTGCCTGATCTACGCGGCAATTTGCAACAATAGCCAAATCAGGCGGATATACTGCGAAGCTGGTGCGAAGCCCAAGTGTCGACGTCGCCCGGAGCATGGCTAATGCTCCTCCGCAGCGTGGGCGATAGCGCTGCATCGTATCCACTATTAGCATGCCTTTGAGATCGGTCTGAGTATGGGCATGACCTGCGCGTGCTGATTCGTCTCCTGAGGCCGAGGAGACGGGGTGTGTGTGCCTACTCAGCCGATTCATCGAGCGATTGCATATGGCTGGGGCACTGGCTCCAACCAGGCTTCATTGAACACGTTGATTGCACGGCGATGGAGGTCTTCGACAAAACTGCAGTTGCTTTAAACTGCGGCTACGATATCGAATGCTATGGTCTCTGATCGCATGACATCCCGCTGTGTGTACAATTGTACATGTTTAGGGCATGCGTACACCTTGAATTTCACCACAGGCAGCTAGCAAGAGCTGAACAATTGACGTCAAGTTGTTTCCTGTTCGAGGAACGATTAGGCGATAACAAATGGGTAGCTAGCGATCAGGCAGCGATCAGCATTGTCGAGGCTCTCGACTAGATCATTAATATTTCATTGATCATTGCTGTTCGATTGATTTGCACTGGTTGCATCAATCAATGGTCGAAGGAGCATAAATGGACGCATCACGCATTCATTCGCCTGTCATTACGATTGTGAAGATGGAGTGAGACTCGCTGGCACAGAACCGCTGCATGCAGGGCGGAGGAGGAGGAGGAGGAGGTCGCTGCACACCCTCGTATAAGGAACGCAGGGAATCGGGGCAAGCGATGGGTTCAAGGCACGTGCAGCGGGGTGAAGGGTCAGGTAGTATTAGAGGAGCAGCATGCCAGCTTCGAGGGCTGATTCTGCTAATTAAACTCAGTGTGCATGTACGCCTTCATGTCACCATTGTTCCTTCTCCGTGTTAGATAGATTGTTAATTTGCTCGAGCCACGATTAACTGCTTGATTAAAGTCGTCTTATCTAGAGGGTGTTTATCTTATAACTTCAATGGTTCAAAAGAAACTAAGGCGACTTTCCAACAGAAATATAAAGCGTGTGTGTAAAAGCATGGCTAGTAGAACATAATGGCCTTAAGGAAAAAAGCATTATGAAGACCAAATTTCCATTCTTTTTTCTTCTTCTCTTTAAATAGCGTGACTCAGCGTGTGTAGACCGAGGGAATAATATTCATTTGGGGCTATTAATAAAGTGCGTACAAATAGTGCGCATGGGGAAGAAAAAGCAAACGTGATTAAAAGACGGACCAGCGCTGATTACGGACGAGATGCACGCCCCGATTGCACACGGGGCAAGAGGCGGCGTCGCATCTGCCTAGCAATGCAAGCATTAGCCGTGCACTCTCGGGCCACTTGCGCCAGAATTATTCCAATCAATTTTTCATGATGAGGAGGATGGAAGCGAAGACGAGGGAATTGCACTCGCGATCAGACTCAAACCAAGCAATTAAGGCGTCGTCCCCATGTTGGTCTCCATAGCTGGTCGGGACAGCCGCATTTCAAAGGCGTTTGATATCAATTCAATTGGGGACCGCGGCTCTGATATTGGCAGCTCCCGGAGCATGCCGCGCCCGGATTTCTCAGGCGTTGGCACCCTCTAACTGAGCACCATTTATCTTGCAATCAGCACCACGTGTTTCTCCCGATTCGAGCCGCTGATATTGGCAGTGCTGCAGTAAATGATCGCCTGCTTGGCCTATTCGTCTCCATCGTTATTTCATTCATACTCGCTGACTGGAATACGATATTTTCTCCATCTCGTCGTGATGCCGAACAGGGATAAATGACCGGTGTCGGTCGCATGAGAAATGTCGCCAGCTCTTAGGCGATCAGTCTATGACGAGCAACCTAGTAATCAGTTTCGTCTGTGAAGGTCCATCATCTAACTTTTATGACCAGAAAGCTGCCCTAAGCCGTTTTGCTTCGTGAATGATGCCCACTTCGATTCTCTGACCACCGAGAACGGTCGTACTGAAAGTACCAATGCAAGTCATGGAATGTTGCTATGTTTCTCCAACAGGATGTGCTTTTCTCACGTACTGTGCCCGGGACAGCGCCCTCAAGGCTCAACAGGCTCTGCACGAACAGAAAACCCTGCCGGGGGTGAGTAGTATACTCTATGATTTATTTTTTATAAACATATATTATGACATCATCCATTCATTCACCCGTGCTTTGCGTGCATCTCCCTCTTTCTTCCCTCTGGGTTATATCATGCATTTGCGTTTCCATTTCGTTTGCATCACCAGGCCTTTCGTCTGCTTTGACCTTTGAACCTCACGGCGTGTGCATTAGTCGGCCTGTTCCACCTTTGATGTCTTTCTGATTACGCTACGAAGCTCCGTGGGAAGAGCCTGGGATGCGAGATCAAGGGAGATAGAGCGAGATCCTGGCGAGTCCTCCGTTCCGACGAAACACGATGTCGTCGCATGCAAGGCCATATCTAGAACACTGTCGCCAGTCGTCACTGACTCGTCAGCCCGTCTCCTCCTCTTCCTCCTCCTCCTCCTCCTCCTCCTCCTCTTCCTCCTCCTCCTTCTCTTTCTGCGTCCGATACAAGGAGGATGCGTGCATAATTGAAAAGACATTTGCAATCTTACTTTCCTCGCCTTATTTTCCGCTCGTGGGGAATTTCTAATCGAAGGGCCTGGACAAGACGAGCTGGCATTGTGCAAAACGTGTCACTTAGCCGTACTTAGTAACAACACACCTCTTCCATCGCGTTCAGTAATTGTCACGATTCTCTTCGTGTGACACAGGTGTGTGCCACACCGCGAGAGGGGTGTGGTGTTGTGTGGCGTGCTCTCTTGCTCTGTACACCCATTGCTGCCTCCGTACACACATCTTCGGTTGTTCATCGCTGACCGTGAGGATCTGAGAGATTTCAGAAAGTTTCCCCTTTGAATATTCAATTGCAGGCACGGGTGTTCCCCCTTTGATGTTTCATCGGGTTGTTCTTGGAACAAAGGGCTTCTTCTGCTGTCTCTGATTATGAGAGTCAAGTATAAAGGCCGTTCTAAAAGAGTACATGTATACATGTCAAGGGAAGTTCAATTTCGCTTCCGCGAGCGACCTGATTTCTCTGTGTTGTGTAATATGTACATGCACAAAGGTAAACGTTAATGTATATTAAAGATGAACTTGCAACCATAGCAACCTACAATCACGTATAACGTGGAGATTCATTAGCGAACAATTTACATCGCCATGGCAACGCACTATATTTAGTATTTAGTGCAGTGCGCTGGATATGATCGGCAATACCAGTACTTAACAAATAGAAAATGAGCGCCTGTGCACTGCATATGCTTATAAGATGGCTGTGGGTATCGGTGTGAATGGTGGACGCCAATGGAACACTGCGGTATCAATCGCTGCCCATAAAGCGCCGCGCACTGAGAGTAGCGAGAGAGCGCATTATGGAGTGTTGGAGTCGGCCGTTGCTCGCTCATGCCCCGCTGAGTGCTTGCAAGAGATGCCGACGCCCGCCACACACATGTCAGTCTGCCGGATTCAGCGCGGGTGAGGGATGACCGAGCGGCCCCTCCTGGGTCAAGGGTCACAGGCAATCGGCCTGCCCTCGCTGCTCCGATTCAGGAGACAACACTACCTACTCGACCGTATCGCGCAACCAATGCAATCAACATCAGCCAACTTGCCTCGCGCCCTCTCCTTTTGTTTCGCACCGATTCCCCAGAGATTCCCGCTTTTTCCTCGCACATTGCTCCCTGGTGAGCAGAGCGTTTTAGCTGGTTCTCTTCAGGCTCCCATTCCTTCCTTCCAGATCCCTCGACAGAGTCTTATGCCCCGGGGAGACTTGCTAATTGCTGTTGTCAGCAGGTTTCGAGTTGACGGCTGCTTATGTGCAGACAGCGTCGTCTTCGTCGTCGAAATGTACACGTGGCCCAGTGCGCAGTCTGTACGCGCCTCTCTTCCGGTAAATGGGGCAGCTATTCTTTCTTTTTTTTGCGTGTGAATAAAAAGCGCTGTATGTGCGCTCGCACCGGCGGGAATCTGTGCATTGCACGCGACGAGGACGATGAGGCGACCGCCTTAGACTCCCCCCCTTTCGTCTAATGCTTTCTGGAACGCCACAAGGAACGCCATACAAAAACTAAAGGTGAATGGCAGTGTTCCTTCGAAGGACCTCTCTATTGATTACACGCAAAGCTTCAAGTCCCCAGAAATGCACGCTCTGAAACAACTGCTTTCCGATGTATACCCAGAGATCTGTGGGGTGCATTAGCGGGACTTTGTGGTTTCAATCGAGTTGCAAATGAACACGCATCGCTTTTGTCAGTCCTCGCGCCTGTCGCATACAACGTGTGTATCGAGACTCTCTTCCTCCATGGTTGCTTCTACGTCTTCCCTGGAAGACCACTGAGGTACATGTACCTGCGGGATCTCATCTAAACCCTCCGAGACCGAAGTCACGACCTGATATGAGCATTGATTCTGCGGCTTCCAACGTGCTTTACCTTCAGCGTTGAGATGCCGGGGTCTGTTGCACCGTGGCTGGCACAGTTCGGCCATAAGTCACCCGCCACGCGGTGTCCCGCGGAGGCTGTCCGTCGCCAGTCATCGCTCAGAACCTGTCAATAAGCAATGGTCGCTGGGCAATGGGATTTTGACCGTGAGTGCATGTGCAGCTAGCTGGTGTAATGGACACCGACCTCCTTTCCTTATTGATTGAGCGTGCGATGAGACAATCCCGCAGCGCTAAGCTCTTTCTCGTTTCTCTGCCAAATATCATTGCACCCCATGGCTCGAGAAAGCTGCCGAGATTGCTGCATCTTGCGCTCGCTTTTTCATTCCTTCGACACCCTTCAGGCATGTGGCGCTGTACATCAAGTCAATAACGCCCTGAATATGCATGGGGGAGACACCTTTCCTGCTTTGTCATTGCCTCGGGCTGCCGTGATCACAGTCGCCTTCATGCTTCGTGTTTTACTGTTTCATGGGTTAACACCAGTTGTAAGTCTTAAAAAGAGTGTCGAGATATGCAACTTACGCTCGTACGTGCTACGCTACCGCTTGAGAGCAACACGAGGAGCACACTATCATCCTCATCATCATCCTCATCATCAGTATCATCATCAGTATCATCATCATCCTCATCATCAGTATCATCATCAGTCGCCATCTTCGATATGAAGTTTTGCCGATCAGCGCTGGAGGCTTGATTGCCACAGAACACCTGAATGCGGCTTCGTCTGCGCTCACCTGCGGACCATCCGTTGAAGCCAGATATATCAGCTACAAAAGGAACAAAGAATCCCAAAGAAGGCTTTTCAGGGAGTCTCACCTGAGCTCCTGCCAATCTGTGCCCATGGCTACAACCGGATCCTCCCTCTCCCCCCTATGCATGCGCATCTGTGTTGATGCTGGACCGTGCTTACAGAACATGGTGTTTGTCTTCGGCGGAACACGGCTTTGCGTTATTTGTGCAAATGATGCGATAATGCCAGGGCTAATAAGCAGATCTCGCGCCTGTGGCGTCGCTGCAATACCTGTGAATTAACACCTCGCTTCTACTTGTGCCATAGTAGTACAGAAAGACATGTGAATACTGCGCAAAATGTGGTCGCAATGCTTGAATGGCTCACTGACTGGTTTCATTCGAGTCACAATTTCTTCGAATCGCTCTGAACGCATCAAGAACCAACCGTTGGTTCAGTTCCGTCGAATTCTATTGAAGTCAATGGGAGCATGTGCGAGTGTGGGCAATTAGTGAAGAATCGTGGACTCCGAGATTAATGCGTGCATGTAGTGATAATAATACACTCCACTTCAGACAGTTAATTGTGTGTCGCTGATTGCTTTGCTTTGACGAAGAACTCCATTCTCAAACGTATACGTAGACTTTTGTCATCAAAGGTGCACACTTGCTTCCACTGACGCCAATCAGTGATTTATGCTGCATCTTTTCTTACCTGTTTCTTGGGGCTTATAAGAGTGGGTGACAGGCGCACAGGTGTGCAGCTGTTCACCTGTTGCCTGCTCGCCATATTAATCCGCGACCAGCACTCTACCTAATTGGTTCCCCAGGGAGCTTCCCATTCTGCTCGTATACCTCAGCGGCGCTTCCGTTTTTGCAAGCAACAGTTACGAGGTACAAATCTCAACTATATACTAGTAGATGTATAAGACGACATTGTGCAGGCACAACTGCTGCATCGTGTAATTGACGGTGTCTTGTGTGATGCACTTGACAGGATGCGTTGCCGGCCTGTCAGCCTCCCTGCCAACCGATCTTCCTCCTCCGTCTAATGATGCTGGCGATTCCATGTCACGAGCCGTCCCTCCTTCTTTTTCTCCTCTTTGTATTTTTGTCACATTCTCAGCGTTGTTTTCGCTGTGTGCGAACTGCGAGGAGTTCTTCATGTGGCATCTAATCGCATCTTGAGCCTGTTTCCCGCGGTGACATCCTGCAGCCCGATACCTGCACCTCATTAGGGCTGTTATCGGCTGCAAAACAAGGAAGCTCTGACTCTCTCTACATCCTTATGCCGCAGCTAGATTAGCGCTCGTCTCGTGCTCTCCTCTCATTATCTCAGCCATCAGCGCACTTGATTGGTATTCACCAGTCGAATACTACTGTTTTCCAGGTGACTGCCCCGACCCCCGCGGCCCTCGTTACACTTCTGAGGCCGCTGTGCCATTTCATTAGCGCTGCCACTGCCGCATGCTTGTCTTGTGTACGGCTTCCACGCGTCGACGGCTGCTCAAGTTTTCTAACCGAATATGGAGAGAGGGCTTGAGCTTCTGCTGCTGCTGCTGCAGAGATGCTCGTCACTTGGCCGTTGATTTCGACGAATTCTTGTCTGATGATATTTACAATTCTCGCGCCCATTCCAATTGGAGTTACATGACGTTGTATATACATATTGCATTAATGGCATTCGCACGACCCGCGTGTTGTTGGATTGACTCTCAATCCGGGCGGTCGAACTAACATCCCAATTTATTTCTCTCTTGTGAAGAGAATAAGAAGGCGCGATAAATTATTTCGTGCCTTGTATACGCGAGTCAGCTGCCTGACCGCACTCCGGGCCACGCATCGAGCAATCTGGATGAACGAGGAGGGGGTCGGGGCAGGGGTGTCAAATGCCCGGCGATGGACAAGACGGGCGCGCTGCTTCGGCCCGGGGGCTATACTGCATCGCCTGCTTGTGGAGACGACGGCAGCTGTCCTTTGCCTCATGAATATTCCATGCAAAGCTTCTCGGCTCTTTTTCGCACCTACCTTCACTGCTGTTTGTGCCGTGCCCATGCAATTTCCTCTTTGAAGTATACCTGAACCGCTAGTATACATTTATACATTTATACACATGTATTTGCCTGCATTTTACCTGCAATTCGAACGCCTTGATTCGCCCGAACACGACCCCCGGCGATTAACTCGACTGAGATCGGCTGTCGCTTTCTGATATATACACAGAAGTAGGATCTCCGCTGCTAATAAGCTGTTCGATAAGACACTGCGACTCTATACCTGGGGGTGGCTACCTGACGTTGTCACCTGTTGACGACAAATGCTGCTTACGTAATATCTATTAGCACACATTTATCACTTGTTGTGCAAGCGGTGGCTGTGGCGAAGAGCGCACCTGTCTGCAGGTGAAGAGGGAGTGGCTTCCGATGACATCGCATTTGCAGAGCGGAACAATACCTCTGCACGGGGGCCGCCCTGCTTCTGCTCGCGTTCAGCGCATCTTAGTCAAGGGCCCCTCATCCGCCCCCTCATTTATCCTGCCTCCTTCCTCTCCCTCAGACGCCCGTGTACATGAAATGAAAGCATATAATTCTACCCTTCGGTGCGATGTCAGCCGATCCCATTAGTGCATGCGTGTTGAGCACATCGATGCAATACCAAAAACAGAGCAACGCCATCATGTTCTAGAGAACAGCCAGCACTGATTACCCGATTGCTTTAACGAGACCCTGGTCCCTTGACTACAGATGACGATTTTGTTGCAACCGCGGACCCATGCATGATGTATATGTTCGGCGGGCAGCTGTCTTCGAAAGCAGACTTGATGTATTGTGGCTTCGAAATGAAGGGGCAGGGTCACTAAGACGAGCACCCGAACCATATCAGCCACTGACCTCCGTCCAATTAGCAATGCCGTCCGCCTCAGTGTGGCCCCTGGCTGAGGCCAGGTCCGGCGAGATGGACAACTGTATGGAATCGATGTCGCACTTGACGAATACCATCTCCAAAGCCAATTCACATTTGAGAGCGATGAAACCATTGCTGATTAGGAGGAGCTGTATATACATGGGCATTGCTGTGTTAAGTGTGAACCGTAGCGAGGAACACGTGTGCGTGTGGGGCATGCAAATTGTGCCTTGAAGGCCCGTGTTGCAGGCGAGGGCTTATTTCGCAGAGAGGATGCTCGTGTCCTGGATTTCCTTCAATTCTCGTGGCTTTTTTATCATCACTGGCGGACATTGCATGAAGATGATGAATTACGAGGTTCTCTCGTGACAGGCCTTTCTCCTCCTCCTCTTCCTCCTCCTCCTCCTCCGACATTCAACACTTGGCCAATCTGCAGGACGATGAGCGTAGTGTCGGACACCTTGTCGAGGTCCCTGATGAGATCCTGTCGTAATATGACGCATGCAGTGCCTCCATGAGAGAAGGAGGAGGAAGAAGAGGAGACTGAGGAGGTGGAGGCCCCTGGGGACGGAGACACAAGCACCAGGTGCATGGTGTGGTCGCCCAATGAAATTTACACGAGGTTTTCCTCCCCTTTTCTCTCGTTCGCCGTCTTCAGCCCCACTTTGCTCTGACCATTGCCAAAGCTTGCGTGGCCCTGACAGGTCCCCCACTTAAGCTGGGATCTCGAAGGATTCTCGAGTTGCTGAACGCAATTCCACGCAAATTATGCGCGGAGAAACAAAGCGAGCGGCGTGCTGAATAAGAGTTGCTTATCGTCAGTCAATTTTGGCACAATTCCATTAGAGGCAAGCGCTAAGTGATCTGGGGCGACACAGCACATGCATTTGGCACCCTTGGATCAGCGGATAGACTTCTGCAATCTGCCCCTTTTTTTTCCTCTCCCTCTCCTTTTCTACCCATGAGCTTTGGCGGTCCTTTCTTTTATCACAGGGCCTGTCACTGCACGCATATTTAATTCATAACCGCAAAACACCTAGGCATAAACAAGAGAAAAGAAATTTTCTTGCAAGATATTTTGCAACGGAAATCAACACCGCAGCAGGAAGCTTCGACCACACGGTCATTTGCATGTCTATGCAAAGCTATATTTAGTCCACTGTCTCATGTCTGCGACGGTTGCATAAAACTCAAGACAAATCGTCGAGCACCATCAAAACCCGCATTCTGCGCCCTGGCACTACGGCCCGCATTATGTATGGTTCCTTGGCATGCAAACGGCTTTCCGGAGCCGCACACTCCGTCTTACGGAGCTTTTAAAAGCCCTCCGTCAAGGCTCCTTACCGCTGAGAGGGACCTGTCGCAGTTCATCTGACTCTTTGCGATCAGATTAGCTGTGCGTGCCCACCTTTTAGCTGGTCTCGGGTTGGCAACGTCCGAGATTGCGCCTCAAAAGTCACGGCTCGCTTCGGCCAATTCTGCGTCTGTGACACTGCATCCCTGATGACCAGCAGTCACCAGCTCCATATCAAAAGATTAGCCGAATATCGCGTTTCTGGATTCACAATAGACCAGCATCCTTTGTAAACCCGTACAATGTATTTATATAGGTACACCCGCCCCCCTTGTCCTTGCACAATCTTGAAAGCGCTGTAATCCTGAGACACAAACCGTCTGCACGCAACCAAGCAGCGGATGTTTTATGCGTAATATGAACGACAACCACATGACCGATCATCTGGTTAGCAATGCATGCAAAACGCGTGGAAGCCTTGTCAATTTCATGATGCATGTCATTCTTCTGTTCTGCGTGCGTGGCTCTTACATCCCGTGAATCCGTGGCATTACACGTCTGCTACAAACGTACTAGTATCTAATAAGCACAACACGGCACAGCACAGCATAGCACAGCACAACATAGCACAGCACAGCATAGCACATCACAGTGCACCGACAATCTTGATCGACCAAGTAAGTGCAATGGGCTTCTACATCAAGCGATAAAATATAATGCACACTGATTAATGAAGGATACCGGTTTATGCAAGAGCATACAAGCTATCAATTATGGAAGTGGGAAGGTATTACGACCAAAGGCGACCTGAGTGTGATCAGTGAACACGTCTGCCATCAATCTGCTCCGCGAATCATCGAAATGGACAACACCTGTCGGAATGAACGCAACGGACACGTTTTGTATTCATTATGCGTCTCTCTTTTACGTGGTTATATATACTACATGGTTGGATACAATCGATTCATACCACCTTCTCTGAATATCACTGATTAGCGGCTCCAGATACATTGTACACAGGTGTAAAAAAAAAATGTGCCGTGCAAATTCATTAACTACCCGAAAAGGGCTGCATTATCAGTTATCACATTGCACACATAATGGCACCTGGCATGTATATTCTGACGCCTGTCGCCTGAACCTCGATCCTTCCTCTCTCGTCTGTCTATTCAGTAGGGAACTAGGCTGAGTCTATCATATCACATTACATTAAACCGAACGAAACAAAACAAACTCAAGTGAGTTTTATTTCTTTTTAGCGTCATATTGCCATATACAGATGTTATATTATATTATATTTTGGTATTATCAATATTAAAAGAACCAAGCTTCTGATATTTAAATGATGACTTTTTACAAGCATCAGTTGAAAGAGAACTACGGGCATGAGGTGGTATGTTCCATAAATGAGCAATACTTTTAAAGTTTCCTGGCGAGCGAGAAAATAAGATAAAACAGCGGCATTAACAGAAAGATGAAGAGTTTGACCACAAGTAGGACGGATTCCATGGGTAAAATCAACGGCAATCAGGCCACTAAAATGCTTGAATAAAAACATCAAATCCGAGGTGTATTTTCTGAAACACAGTGATTGGAGTTTGTTTGAGAATAGATCATCGCTCAAAATTTGACACAATCAGTGTTTGAAAGAATATATTTGGTAATAGACCGCTGGGTGGATTCAGTAGATAAAATATTTTACTTAGGATGAGGTGACCAAAAAGGCGAACAGAAATCAAGATTACTGTCATAAAGATTGATACAGTTGCAATTTGGAATTTGTAGGTGCATTAATGCCTATTTTAATCCCGCCTTCTAATACGCTCAATGAATTGTAGTGATGACTATTTGCACCCAGAGTTCTTATTCTGCGTCGAGGCTCTGTGCTTTTTGCGTGCAAAATGCATCATCTCCCTCGATAATCATGGCACCATGCACAACTGAGTGCCTGCCTTAATGGTCGCAACTTGTGCTCAACTCTCTCATTTGGATGCCAACCTTTACCATTACAGACTGGTCCATTATGCTTCATATCGTTGTCCATGTCATCCCTGTATTATCTTGTGCATGAGATGAACATTAAGCTGTTCAACTGCGTACACAACGAGTGGTGCGCATGCAATATCACAGTTTAGTGTATTTTTTTAGCAGACATTTCGAACTTCATCCTGTTGATTGTCTGCATTGTACCTTCGCTCGTTGCACCCCCTTTCCCCCTCTCTTAGGCATATGGTTGTTTCGGGCATTCAACAAGGGTGTATGGTGAAATGAACAGAAGAATGGCTGCATTAGTCGTACGCCGATTGGGTTTTGATTCGGATTCCAGATGACATCGCACATCGTGATTACAGCCACGGAATCAAGCATTCAATTGGCTCCCATTGACATCCGAGTGCTGTCGAAATGAACACTTGGGGCATATATACACTGCTAGGGTTGACCGCCGTCATGATAAACGGACAATGTACTGGTAAGTGCCTTGTGATGGCTCGATTGCGGATAACAAGGCTCCAACACCCTGGCAATGGTGTGAATTTTATTGGTGTCGCCGGGCGATAGTCATGTGACGATAAGACGACCGTTATGACCAACTCGTTACCATTGAGAAGCCGCATAATCCCGCAAGCAGTCGCCATGGCCCTAAGCGTCTTCCGCTTGCCCACGCGACGCCATCAGGACATATGCGCTTCCGGATTGGATGGCAGTTTCGGGATTATGCGGACATCCGTTCGCCTTCAATCCTCTTCGTTCTGTTTTTGCTCATGAAAGTCTTGATGCGTTCTGGGATATGAAAAATGGGCACATTGAGATCGGGCGCAAATCGGCAGGTGGCGCTCGGGGTCAAATGGCCGGGGTCAGAGCGAATATCCGCTCTGGGCTCACTTTGGGCTTTAATGACTCCATGGCGACCGCATAAGATGGTCATCACGAGAGGGGCTATTGACTGCGTGGCTCAGGCGGCTACCTGAACCAACGGATCCGAACACAAAGATCCGCCAGCAGAGTGAAGCTGTTCAAACAGGGGATCCTGTTGGGAGTTGCATTGCAAGCCCTGTGCCCGCAGCCCCCTCCATTTGTCTTATTTGTACTGACTCGCTCTTTCGCGAGCCTTCTTCGAAGCCGTACGTTGGTCAGTTTTTTCCTGGTCTTCTCTTTACAAGGCCTGAGGTATATGACGGTAACAAGGCAGTGGCCCGAGGCTGCTGCTTCTCCTGCCGCCGTCGCCGCCATGAACTTGTCAGTGTGACTGAAAGTGAGACGAGGAACTTGATGGAGGTCTGGTCCACCTCCACGGCTATAATCAGCAGCGTCGGTTGCTGCGGGCGTTCAGACCCTTTTTCCAAGTTGTTAGTGATGCCCTCGTAATGGCTGCCCAAACCACCACACACTAAATCAGGCTAGATTACTGCATGCGGCCCATGCTGGCTGCGTTTGCATCGCGTCATGATCAGCTGAGACGTCGAGGAGGGCGAGGAGGATGCGGAGGCAGGGAGGCCTTTGATGACGTTCTGATTGGCTCAATTGCAGGGCCCACTGCCTTCTTTGTTGCCATGGCGACAAAAGACCGGCCTTGCACCTGATCACCCCTCGACCTGCTCCTACTCGTTGGCTGGCCATTCCCGACGGATGCCCATAATGCCAATGACAAGATCAACAGTTGTGGACCCCTTTCTGTATCCAACGTGGATCATTTGTCATCGTGTTTTGATTGTGAGTTGGTGAGCACCCGCCGTGTCAATATTGGCAGAGGGTCGCCCACCTAATCTGCCCAGCTTAGCCATTGCCAACGCTGGATCCTCTGTTGACAGAGCTGGATCGCGGCATCCTCCTTCATCTTCGATTTTTCTTTAATCCTATTCAATGCCTTTTTTCTTTCTCGCTGCGACCCATCTGATTAAGGAATTGCCGATGAAGAGCGACAGCGTGCAACATGCTCTGGTGTCGATCCAGATGTCATAGCTGTCGGCATTCTTTGATCTGGCGTCGATCTTCTTCTTATTCCTCTTCCTCACCCTCCTCCTCTTTCTCCACCTCCTCCTCCTCCCGGGGTCCAAACCTTCTTCTTCTCCTTCCTTCCACCTAAATAACAAATGGGCATCACAGCCACATACACACAGTCCATTTCCGCTTCCCTTTTGCGGCGACTTTTTTCTCCTTTGGTGCATGCGGAAAAGTAAGGCATAAACACAAGAGCTCTCCGAAAAGCAACAGGAAAGGCCTTCAGGAAGGAAGCCACAAAAACCTCTCCAACAAAGCTTCACCTGCGCTTTCTATGTGGATTCGGAGCGTTCCATGTTTATGGAAAACAGAATTCGACATCGTACATTTCATCCTGATGGGTGTATTCCATGTTAACAGGTGCGAAAGACCTTTCAACGCATGGCCTTTTTGCGTGTGGATCAATGCACCTTCGGAATCAGGTGGTCTACCATTCATACGTGTGCCTCGTCGCCTGTTTCATTGGCCGTTCTGTATCTTTTCTGCTATTGATCTCTGAGCAAACAATGACGGATCAATTCCTTTTTTATGGCGGCGGATTCGTCGCATCTTGATCCCCTTCTTGTACACATCGAGGGATCTGCCGTGTTGCGCCCATACACAACAATCGTGCACCCGGAGAACAAGAACGATGTCTCTTCGATTAATGTCGGGGCTTGAACCTGACCGAGAATCTCATCACGTCCTTTCCCAAATCGACTAAGCACCCCTTCTCCTTTATATATACCTGCACCCCCTTCCCCTGCTTCCCTGGCTCACCTTGCCTCCTGGCCTTCTCCTGTGTCGTTCTCAGCGACATTTCTCTCGGGCACGATCGGTGCTACACTATTGACATTTTGGATCGTGAGATTGAAGCGTCGATTCCGCCAATTGTCCAAGATCTCATTCGCTGTGATAGCAAAGAAATGCGGCACAACACCTACATGTATCGTTTCATCTTCCGCAGTATTACACAAACGACACTCTTGTTGCTCACCCCACCCCCACCCTTCCATCTCCCCACCCCATTTTTCCCATTCCTGTCGGCAGTTCGTTCCCTTCTTTAAAAGGACACCTCTCAAATGCTACTTCGTCTGTTGCTAGGCAACGGGACCCAATTACCTGCTGCGATGCGGCACAAGAAATGTGAGAGGGAGGTCTTGTGTAGACCGCCGGCTGCTTCTGAAATGAGACGGTAGCAAGGAGTCGGTTTCATGTGCATACGGCATTAGGCCACCATAATAAGGAATCGGAGGAGCAGCTATATAGATGGGGAGGCACCTTGTGTGGCTCATATGTACGTGAAAGAAGCGGACTGGGTAGCGTTGGGTAGCGCGTGCCTGAGGTTCTGCGTCCATCACGGCTGTCAGGCATTCCTGACGGTGATTGCGCGAGATGATCTGCTCACGAACATAGAGCGCATACCAGTCTCCCTCCCCCGTCGCCACCCAGCCCCCTTGCGATAGCATCTTGGCTATCATCAGAGCATTGTCTTTAGGGAACATGCAAGGGACGACATTGACGGGCGATATTTCAGCTGCATGCATGCAGAGCCCTTGTCGAGCTGCACATTTCATTTCCTCTTCTGGCGCGGATTCATTTGGCGGCAAGATGGATTTGATTCTGTAGCAGTTACACTTTCTTATCGATTGTCTTCGCTGCCAGCAGAACTCCGGAAAGAAAGAAAATCTGGGACAGAGGGGGGTAGGGGTGCTCAGCCTGTTAGGGAAGGCGTCGTTCGGAGCACGTGCATCATGCACGGAGGAATGCCCGCAGCACAGCAGCAGCAGCTAGGGAGGCCGTCCGTCCCCATCGAGTAATGACGACCACGGGCACAAAGGACGCCATATGCGCCCTTGACCCCACTCTGACCTCAGGCTGCAGGTCACGTGTAGTCGCATCGGGTTTCTTGTCAGGATCATCAGCAGTCTCATCAGAGCTGAAAAGAGTGCCTTGTTGCTCGGAGATCGATGCTCGAGACGAACGACGTCAAGGCTCCGATTGGCGACGTCGACCGCCGTAAAGTAGCGCGGCGTCAGCAACACTTAATTGGACGCCGGCTGTCCTTCCAACCGGCCGCATGTACGCAGCTGCACGGCAGCCATCAGCTGCGGAATCCACTGCATCCGCTGTCGGCCACTGTCCCCTAAATCAAGGCAATGGACGCGCAGAATCCGCGCAAGATAACCGCTGGTCAAGCTGGCCGGTTTTTGTTCTTGCGCGGCCTCCCCCTCTCTTGCGCAGACTGCCGAGATGAGATGACTATTAGAAGACTATTTATGGCGCTTTTACCACGGCAGCATATTGGAGCATGTGTCGCGGGCAAGAATGAAAAGAACATGGATTTATTAACGCCGCAGATGAAAGCTGTTTGGGGCGGGTCAGTATGCCGCGAATGTCAACACGCATTGCATTTTCTGCCTCCCGTGATGACCACTGTCCGAATGCGAATGTCTCGTTATGGACGCTGCGCTTTTAACTTCCCTTGCATGCACTCAAAGAAAGAAAGTTCACCTGATCTTAAAAAAAGCCTCGCCATGCCGTGCAGACGTATCACCTGTTATGAGTACACGTCCAGGGACATTTAACAAAGGCAGTTCGCCACGCCAGCCATCTTGATTTTGGCAAATTACAGGCGGCGACGAATTGGCATGATTTGACCCTGGGACACGGGGCCATGCAGCCGCGTGCGACGTGAGAAGGAGGAGGGTGACGACATCGTCTGATGCCCATCTCGCCAAATTGTGTGCTGACTCGACGGGTGAATCGAGAAGCCCTAGCTCCTGCGCTCCGTTGCTCCTGCGAACGAACGCAATTTGTACATGGCTGCTGGCAGACGGCGCTCAAACCGACCAGTTGTTCTTTCTGCCTCAGCGATTTTAACGACGTCGCGGCCTGCAGAGGCTTCCTTTGCTGACGCTGACGATCCAAACACCAGCGAGCAGATCACTACTTATCACTCATGTATGCGCCTTGTATACGGGCATCTTGAAATCTCTGCGGTCATGTCGAGATTCGCTGTAGCGCATATAGTACTACGACGATCGTATTTGTACACACTGTCACGTGACCTTGGCATGGTCTAACAGGGAATGAAATAATGTTCAGTACATGGACAGCAATTACCCTCGAGTAAGAAGGAAGAGGAGGAGGAGGAAAAAAGAAGAGGTTGACTCAGCTCTGTCTATCGCACGTAGGTCACGTTGAAGAATCAGCAGTGATCGATTTCCGAGTGATCAGACCGGGCGACTAGGGTGGACGCAGTGGTGATTGCACAGTAAAAGAAGCAGATGAAAAGAAAAGAGAAAGCCAGGAGAGTGGTCCGTGGAGAATGACCACTGCATGGCCTTGTGGTCGTCTTCATATTGCCTGTTTTTACAACTGGCCCGTAAATGAAGTGGGTGACATTGCATCCCCCATCCCATCTCTCTCCTCTTTGAACCTGGCAGAAGCAGCCTTTCAATTTATGGACCCAATTTGGGCGACTGAGGTGGCGACATTTGTACACGGAGGTTGTCGCAGGCCAGAGCCAGTTCATTAGCTTTCATTAAAAGTCTGCTGCCACCGCATCTTGGCTGGGGCCATGCTAGCAGCCCCTGTCGCCGACGCCGCTCGGATATCAGCTCCCGCATCAGCTAGTGAGGACGGCTTGACGAGATGGATAGAGGAGAACAGATGCTATCTGACATTTAGTTAATCACCCCCGTGCGATAAGACTGCTTTTCCTTTCCTATTGTCTCCGGTCTTCCCTTTCCTTGAGGGATAACAGCAACCGGCGTTCCATAACTCACGTGACAATTGAAGCGCGTCATCTGATGAGGATCACGTGACTCTACTAATCCGGCCACTCGTCCAATCAGAATGCATTCTATATATACATAGACATAGACAAAACAAGTCACATGACTTTCCTCAAAGACTGACCCATGCCAATGATGCAGGTATACATATTACTGGTTTTTTTTTTTTTTTTTTTTTTTTTTTTTGGTTTTTTTTGTTGTGTGTTTTGTGAGCAATTTGCTCCACCATCAATAATAATGTATTCATTTATAAAACGCAGAAATAAAAATAAAGTTTCAATGCGCTATAACCATAGAAAATATTACATGCGTCAGTAATCAAAAGCTATCTGCGCATTGCTTGGGATGAGAACCATGCGCAGCCGAGCAGGCAATTTATTCACCCAAGATTAGCCATAAATGAGAAGCAACACACATAATGATTTGCGTGACATGCATGTGTTGACTTGGCTGTGCTTTTTTTTTCCTTTGCGTACAATCAAGACTTCGTTCTGATAATTCCGGGTGGAATCCGAGGGTTTTGAGGCCCCTCTCTTGGGAACGCCCTCCTCGCGTGAAGAACAACAAGAAACGCGCCATCACGTGTTATCGATTGTCTATTTTTGTCATGCTAATATCGAAAGGCGCGAGGTAGAGGGGGGGGAGGGCTTTTTTTTCTTGAATCTCCAGTAAATTGGCTTAGACTTCTGGGGAACGGTTTCCATGGCAACCAGATGTTTGTAACACTTGTTGCATTCTGATTTTCTTCTGCTTATGTTGCGCGGCACCAGGCAGTGTCCCTGCCACTCGCAGAATTGGAAGGACGCTTTGAATAAATCGCGCTAATTGTATTAATCGAGTGTTTTGATGTTGACTGTGTGCCGTCTACATAGTGCGGATATATCGCACTCACTGACCAATGAAGAGGAAATATACTCGAGAAAGATGAAAAACAACGTGGAAGGAATAAGTCCTTTAACGGCGTGTGATGGAGGAAATGAGCCTGATCTCCAGGTTCAAGCAAAATGCCAGATTCCCTGAGGGAGGGGAGGGGGGGGGGGTAGGGAAGGGGACGCTCACACTCGGCAACCCTGTTTTCACACAGAGGCATTTTCCTCTTTCTCATCATCCTCCTCCTCATCTTTCTCCTCTCCCTCTCGCGGACCAAGCTTTAATAGGTTCCTGTTGAAATGGGAATGACCAGGTGGAAGGAGGACCAAAGCCCGCCCATTCAGCTGCTGGAGAATAAACGTCACTCAACGAGTCCAGTCTTAAGACGGGCAACAGGTTGACTATAAGAGAACTCATGAGATTGCGTCGCTGCCCCCTCCTCCTCCTCTTCCTTCTCTTTCTCCTCTCGCAGTCAATATTGCCACAAGAAACCATTACGCCAGTTCGTCGGGCCACCGGGCTTAATTCGGCATGCGCATCATATTGCGGTCACTCGTTCTGCTTTGCTCACAGTAGATCACTGATCACTGATCAGATCCAGTCGCAAGTGGCAAGAACTCCATGACATGTCATATTCGATCCATTTTGTTCCCTTCTCGCTTAATGCTCCGGCCGTCGCTGTGAATTTCGACCGAATCCTTGCAATAGACATTTGCGGCCGGTGTGCGCTGTCGTCGACCAAGAGCCTCCGTCAGAAGATCTCCTGTTACAGATTGACCGATGGCAAATTGGATTGAACGCAGTTTGGCGTTGCCTTTCCAGGGCTCGCACTTTTTCAATTATTCTCAATTACCGGAGCTGCACCTGTCAACGTGTATAAGGCAATACGCTGTGCCTATTCAGCTGCAACCAGCCGCCAACCATGCAGTCGCCAACCAGCTCTATACCACCAATCGGGCCCTCTGCATGGATTCCTAACAGCTGGTCGTGTCAACGCTTTCAATGCTCCTGTCAGAGTGAGATTCCGATCTCACGACGGGCGCAATCTTTGGGGCCACCCTCGGCCTACGAATCCCGAGAGACTAGCAAGTGATCCGCTGTCGCGCATTTCGGATCAGGGCTTTCATGGGCCAGCTTTCGGGGCTTCGATTCCCTGCGATCATAGATCAATTATAGCAACACAGTAAAGCGGCTCTCCGCGGGGGTTTCGATACTCTTCAGCTGAAGAGGTCTCGAGAAAAATGCGACCGGGTGAGCGGCGAGGATGGATCGGTTGTGTGGGGTCTCACAGCAGGGGTGTGTGTACGCACATGGCGCTGCAATCTTGAAGACCTTTATCGTGAATTACCCTGATATGTTGATCACGCCTGCCTCGCGAGGTCAAGAACAACGCTGATGTTAGATCACACGGTGTTGAGATCAGGAGGATGTCGACTCGGCGCGAGTCCTCGACACACGCGCCCCCAGTAGACAATTGCTCATCCGAAATGAACATCGCAGCTCCTCAGTCGGCATTCCCAGAACAAAAGCCTCGAGAGGGGCAGGCTGACTTATGCTCCATCTAGCAATTACGATGAGAAACCCATTCCTTTCATTCCCAAACAAATCATCAAAGCAAATCGCGTACAAAAGCATCATAAGAGATGCTTTTATGGATGTGAGAAAGTCTCTCTGTTATCATGCAGCACGCTCCGTAGCAATATCGCTCTCCCCGTGATCATCGCTTCCTTAATGGCAGGTGCTGTTACCTGCGTCTACAGGTGCGATGAGGGACGCCATTGCAATCGGCCTATCCACGTGAAAGTCCTCTTATACGTTATCCGATAGGTGGTCATCTCCGGATTAGCCGTGGCTTCGAACGCACTTCCGCGGATGTGAGCGGGGATCAAGCCGTTTGTAAGGAGAGACGCTCGGTGACACGTTCGCTCGGCTTGTCCATGTCGACTTGTTTTTCGCTCTGAATGTGCTATGCGGCGTCGTAACTCGCTGTCTTGAATTGAATTAGAAATATGATCGCACGGCGGAGACCGGATTCTAGAAAGATGACACATTTCTGCGAGGAGGCGGCGGCGGCGGCCATCTTGCGAAGGCTGGTCTGCCTTGTCACGTGGGTCGCCTGAAGGCAGGGCACGAACGAAAGTAATTGCGAGTAATTGAAGCGACGGCTTTTTCTCTACTTCACTGCAGTCAGGGAGGAAGCCGCATGCGAAAGTCTACGCGACGAGAGGCTGGCAACGTCGCCCTGGAAGTTCGCCGGGAAGTCAGGTATCGCCCGACTTCCTTTGCGATGAGCTAAGTCTGAGCCCCGGGGCGGATCCGGAGCCCCGTGTATAATATGCCAGCTTCCTCTCCCGCGTCGCTCACCGCGGAGACGAAAGGCGCGCTTCTCATCTGTTGCCATGGCAGCCAGGAAACAGCGTCCTTGTCATCAGGGCTCCCTGCTGACTGCCGGAAAATTTGCACGACGCGTTAAAGAGCGGTGCACTGTGCACTAAAAGTGGTCTCGCTGCATACCCCTCCGGATCACTATTCCGCGTATTATATCGCTGAGGAATCCGTGCTCAGAGGTCAGGCGTTTAATCCATCATAACGGCTCTGTGAGCACATACAATGACCAATGCCGCCTGCCAATGCTCATATTATCGGCAGCATCTTCGCGATGCGTGCCGTTCCTTTGGTCGCTTACTGCAATAATCTTTTCGAATTCATGCACAATGCTCTGTGCGCAGCCAGCGCCCATGTCGCCGGCCTCTGAGCCTGACAAATTGTCCAATTTCTGCTTTGATCCGAGCAGAAATGCTGCTTCGAAGCGGGATTGTTGCTGCCCTGATCCATCACAGCGACGAGCACCGCGTCTACCAATCGCTCGCGTCAATGGAAACGCTGCTTGTGCATTCACTCGGAAGAGGTCATAGCGCTGAGCCATCCATAATCATAATGTCATCGAATAACGTAATGACTGCTGCATCTTGCTCATTAGGAGCTGCTCTTCATCGCATAATTATGCTCTGCTCGCATGTATCTCTGCCAGCGCCTCTTTTTGTCCATTTCAGCGAAAATATTTCTTGCAGGAGTCACTTCAAGGTGCTTAAGACTGAATAATTCAAACTTTAGCGAAATGATTAAAAGCAGGGAGACTCGAAGGTCCGCGTGTATAATTGATGGATGGGCGAAATATTAGCCGCCGGTGCAAGGGGCGGCCTAGCGGTGTGGGGGCCCAGAGGGTCGGCCGGGTGAAGGGTGTGTTTGGGGGTCCCTGCCTAATCGGACCTAATGGTCAGCGCACGGCTCCCATCAACTCAGACTACTTAGAGAAAGCTGCTGCTCGGGAGGACCGTGCAATTTGGATTATTACAAAAACTCTCCACAATCGTCGCTCTTTTTCCCCGGCTTGATGCGACGGAGGGCATGCGACGAATGCTGATGAAGAAGCCAAAAGAAGCAGTGGGCCTCAATGAAGTCGAATGAAGCGGCGGCCTCTGCTCCGTGCTCGCATGCATCTTGGGCGTCCATCCATCAGGAAGGGAACAATAGAGCTGCGCCTCTTATCTACGCCTAAATTGGTCCCGTTCGCTGGGGACGATAACTCCTGCTCAGGGAGCATCGGTCGACTACGGAGGCAGCAGTAGCAGCCGGCTTCGGGTGCCGCGTCCTCGCCACAAATCAGTCGAGCGTCGAAAGCGACTTGCAGCTAAAATATTCATAGATCATTCCGGGTGCTTTCGGCCCGATGGACACCGGGCATGAATGCGAACGGAAGCCCTTGATCTGAGTCCCGCACGCCATCCTAAGCAACTGCAGATTTATTCCGCTGTTTCTTCACAATTAAAACTTCCAGAACAAATCGATGTGGGTCGCCATATGTCCTGCTTGACATCACTACGTAAGTGCGTCCGCTTTATAGCCGCGTGCGGACGCTGGATCCGCTGACAAATGGGTCTATGCAGTGATGCTCCGCTGTGTTGCCGAGTGGACCTGAGCGTCATTACCACGGGTAACGACGCTGATGGCCAGTGGACATGGCTGCGCATCCCGAGCGGTGACGGTCACCCCAGGGATCACTCCAATATTAATTACAGTCTGTTTCACGCAAGGCACGGCGGCCGGATGGGATCACGCGGAGGCTGCAGGATTGGGCGCCGCGCATGACCCCCGTGTCAGCGAGAGAGGCGACGTGTCGTGGCCTAATGCCTATCTATGGTCTCGGCTGCCCCCGAGATCCCAGCCGCGGCATCAAGCATTGCCTGAACCCCATGCAGATTAATGCAGCCGCTCCTTCTTTATCAATCCGCACCCTGTTATTTTCACCTGATTAGGTTTGATGTGTTCTGGCTCGGGTCAGACTCTTCATTTCTTAACTCATGATGATAAAATATACGCATGCCTACTGGCGCTGTGTGTCATTAAAATGTTCATTCATTAGGCTGACACCCAATGCATGTGCATGTACTAGTCTCCGGTGCCTCTGCGGCGCACTCTTATCATCCGCGACCAGCAGGCCGGTGCCGACGCCGTGGGGTCGGCTGCATTGTGAGTCTGCAGCCGCCTGCAATCGGGTCTCTCCCGTAGCCACCGTTTATCAGCCGGATTTATGCAGAGTATCCATAGAGGTTCACGGCACGACGACGCTTTGCTTGGCCTATTGTGCTGGGATCAACGAGCGAGGCAAAGGTCCCTTTCTGATTGGCAAGAAGTCGGTATTCACATCAACAAGCAGTCCTTGTTTCCACAATGCTAAAACTGAGCAGGCAGGTGAGGTCAGGGTTCATCCAGTCGTTGCCTTTGTTCAAAGGTCGATAGTCCCTTCGATCCCAGCCACAGACACCTCCTCCCTCCCCCCCTTGCAGTGATTTAAATGCCGCGAATCTGGATCCAAGCGAAATCTGTGGAGCGTGTCCTTCCTGTTCCGGATCAGTAGTCTGTAATTCCCTGTTGCACCTCCGCTCTCGTTCATTCTGGATCAATAATTATTGATCACATGTTGCACGTTTGAGTGCATTTTCGTGCAAACACTTTTGGCGAGTGATTTATCGACGTCTGATGATAGGATCCGGCTCCATTGACGTCGACATTGATTGCATGTGACGTTATGATCCATATCATAACGCATCAAAAGTACGTTATGATTTCACGATTAGGCGACGAGCAGACTGCGTTTTATGGCGAAATTCCGCGAACACCGTTTGCCTATTTGGGCATGCCATCCGCGTGTGGCCTCGTGGGAAACCCAGACGTTCCTTTGCTATTTCGTTCGGCTTCCTGGGCTGTCAACGCAGGGTCCGGGTGGCCCCGTGGGAGAAGGAAAGAGTGCTGTCGGGAGTCAGCAATTAGGAGCGGATTGAGTTGACACCTTGCGCTGACTGCGTTCCGTGAGCGGACGATGCATCACTCTCTGCGGGCTTTCAGTCTTCGTTGGCTGCACGGGTTGACATCGACGCAACCAGGAACTTCGGAACGAGGCGGCTATGCGAGATGAATGGCGTCCATGCTGCTGTGTTGCCCATCTCCAATTTCACCCTCACAAAAGGTTTTGTAAAACAAGCGACAGGATTTAATTTAGCCGTACATGCTACGCAATTGAAACGCTGTCTTTGAGAACAACAGAAAGTAGTTTGTCTTAGGAAGATTCATTCGTGCCCTGGTCAGCCATGCTTCACCCATACGTCATTATCCATCAGGGCGTTATGATCAATGAATCACAAAGCATTTTGACCGTTGTGATTACAAAAGTTCCTCTCTGAAACCGACATGATAACATGACGGGATTTTGTTACTCAGTTGGGCAGCACTGCAGAGTCACCGAAGAATTACAATTATAACGGATTACAATTATACTTCACAATCATAACGCACGCGGCCTGATCGGGTCTCGAACCCGGGACCTCGACCCCCACGGTCGGCATAGGATTGCAGTTAGCCGGTTAAACCGACTGAGCTATTCCGTGACCCTCCGCTCTTTCTTCAGCCTTACGTACTCGTTGTACTTGGGTCATAAGATCGTAAATCGAAGAGGACCATTACCTCGAAGTACGTAATCTACGTTTATATGATCGAATAAACATGGTCTTGATTCTATATATACCTGAACACCAAAGTATAACAGTGTATTAACGATGCTTTGATGCTTCACTTCTTTACTGTGGTCTGGCTCTTGCACAGATGCGGCTGAGATGCAACGTCCTTTGATCCACATTTCAGCCTTTGACGACCGTCTTACTTACTCTACGTGTCAGCTAACCCTCTTAGCCGGGCGTCTGTTTTCGCGGTTCGCTGTTATACGCCCTAGTACAAACACACGGCACACGGCGTACAGTCTTTGAGTGTCACCGTCTGACCCTCACAGCCATATATCGTCTTCTATGGACAAGATAATTTCATAATTTTCAATACAGACACAGCGGTTCTGTTTACATTGAAACAGGACCCCGCTGGTGTGTGGCACGCCCTAATTGGAGAAGGTCGTGCACCCTGCACGGGATCCGCACGAGGGCTCATCTGGCGTATTAACCAAGGGCGAATGGACAAAGAGGACCTGCCTGCTTTATGGCCCCGCGCAGGCACGAACTGCGGCCGTCTACCATTCTCCATCTTGCTGACACGACCAGCCTTTTGTGTCGGGTTAATTATGAATCACTGGCATTTGGTTAATCGCGGTTGATTAGTTAGGGACGCGCATGCCGTACTTCCTTCCGTGTTTTGTCTTGGGGAGGAAATCAGCGCTGCTACGAGATGCTCTCAGTGCACCTGGCTCTGTCTTAGCATCGCAGAATGCACGGAGGCAGTGAGGCGTAAGTTCAACGTAATGAATCTTTCACCGCTGTCTTCATGACCACTCTACCTGAGGCATCACCTGTGTGACGTCACGCGACGCCGTGTTGGACCCTTGCTGCAGACAGATCATTAACTTCATGTCTTGCCGCTTCGTGCGTGCATTGCTCGTTATGTCTGCCATGCACGCAATGATGACAATTATTGCATTCGATGGCTCCAGGGATGACGACGCTCCGGATCGGATGTAAGCAGTTTTCGAAGCAGCTCCTTACCTGTCGATCGAAGGCGTAGGTGTATCGATTCCGCTCACTTCCTGCAGCATCACGCATCCAACAGACACACCCAACACCTGAATACCTCTTGATTCGCATCTTACACCTTGCATATACCAGTCTCCTGTATCCATGGAAACCAGCTTACCAACGTGACATGCATGCACCGCACTTTGCTCTCCAGTCGACTGGATAAAAAACTAATCGCGCGTTATATTTCTCGAAAAAAACGACTTCCACCTTTCTATGCGTTACATACACATGGTTTTTTTAGTTTCCACCCTCATCCGCCCTCAACTGTCTCCGTGCATCAAGCCATCTGCACTCTGAGATCCCTTTACCTTTAAAAAAAATCATAATTTCCACTGCTGCCTAGTCTGCTGGCAGCAGCAGCACATACGAGGTAGCAACGGGGACATATGATATAGTATTGGCAGCCCCTGCCTCCGTGTGGCCCTCCCTGCCTCTACCTGACTGCACTGCAGCCGGGTACAGCGCAGAGCGCACCTGGATGCCATAGCTGGCACTGCGGATATTCACAGAGCGCTGAGTGTCGCAGACTCCAATTGAGGATTCGGTCTGGCAGTCGTTCAGCGAGGGGACAACACACTCTGAAGCCGCTGCTTGTATCATGTACTATTACGGATATCTCGCTTACAACCCATCCGACCGACGTGCATCACTTCAACAAGACAAAGTAAGATCATCATCCGTATTGACGGCAAAACAACAGCAGATTAGTTCAGCTGTAGATATCGCGATGATCGGATAGACCGTGATTAGGAGGAGGGTGATGAAGAGGTCTATTAGCCGCTGTATTGAGCGGCGCAGGTAACATTTCCTTTGATCTCGGATTTGCTTCTTCTTGCGGGTCAGTCGCCCATAACGAGAGACGCACATTCTCACGCACGCTTCGTCGTCATCTTCGTCATCCTTGCTTGTTTGTTGCCGGAGCGGGAAGGGAAGGGAGCAGGATTAGCGACGACATGGAAGTCTTTGTCGACACCGAGCACTTCTTGGTACGCGATCGATTTTTGGCTTATTGGATCCATCCTCATCTCTTCTGTTCTGTCATTGCCGAGGCTGTCAAACACCCTTCATATCTTGTGATGCCAGTACACGATTTGTTGATCGAGATACATGTAGTTTGATTGATTGATTGATTGATTGATTGATTGATTGATTGATTGATTGATTGATTGATTGATTGATTGATTGATTGATTGATTGTGATTGATTGATTGGTTGGTTGAATTCATTGATTCATTGATTCATTCATCGATTCATTCATTCATTCATTCATTCATTCATTCATTCATTCATTCATTCATTCATTCATTCATTCATTCATTCATTCATTCATTCATTCATTCATTCATTCATTCATTCATTCATTCATTCATTCATTCATTCATTCATTCATTCATTCATCGATTGGTTCGTTGATTGCTAACGCTTTTTGTTATCTCACCATCACCCATTGTGTTCCATTGACTTGTGACTAAGTGTCCATTTTGTTGTTCATTTCAGATGAACCGCCCCATACAGGTGAAGCCGGCTGACAGTGAGAGCCGTGCAGGTGGGTGTATTCCTCATGCATCCTCTTGCGCAGGTTGTGTATACGCTTTCTTCTATTCTCTTCCCTCACATTCCATATCAGCCACAGATGCATCAGTGACGACGCTCGTACATTCAATTTCATTCCCTCAAAAAAAAAAATAATAATAATAATAATTTCGTCGGTAAACACGGCGTCACCAATGCATCCGTGATCAGATGCATGTGTAATGTAGTTTAAAGTTGAATGTATTTTCTTAGTAAAATTGGTTAGAATTGATCGTTGAGATCTGATGTACGTCATGTTTGATTGCCTTTGGACATTTATAACGGTGGCTGCAGAACGTGTAATTCTCCCGATTGGAGCTTGGCGACTGACATGCCTCCAGGAAAGACTCTGTTTCCCCTGTACTTCGATCGTTTCCAAAGCTAACACAGGTCTCTAAATACGGAGGCCGAGCAGCTTCCCTGAATCACGAGAAAATATTTGATTATATGATTGTGCATGTCATCGATTCTTACGCGCGATACAATAGTAGCCACATTGATCAATGCTAAGGTAACATTCGCAGTTCGAAACAGAGGAAGTCCACTAATGCACAGTTACAACATTTGCTCCTTTGTTGGTCGCTGCAAGTTTAGTCTTGGCCTTTGCCTCAGTAACTCAGTGGTCTGTGTATTAGGAGTGTCACTGGTCACGTGATGATCGTGTCACCGCTTGTTTCGAGATGTTCTCAATGGTCAATGATAGCTCGCACAACGCCATCGTTTGGGTTGTGACGTGGGATTTCGTACACTAAGTGGCATTGGCGTCATCAACGGAGACATTACAACCTCTGCATCTAACTTACTACACCTGCCCTCTCGTGTTGCGTTGATGGCTTTTAGTACGCCCCTGACTGTGTATACACTATTAGGGCACGCCTCGGGTGTGGTTACCGATGTGACGGGATCAACTGGTTGCGTAACTGGCCATTCAGCCCACCTTGCTGGACGTACACAATAGGTCCTTATGAACACATGCCGAGTTCTCTCAGTCAGCGCAAGCGAATATTATGGCAGTCGAGGGGAGCATCCGTTGCAAGATAATCGTCGCAATGGCCTTGGTGCGCATGCTCAAGATGTCGTTACTTCCCCGTGATCACTTATTCGAGGGATTCGCTCATAAGACACGCGGCAGTGCCTTTGATGCAGAATATTTATAAGCTTTGATCAGTTAAAAGCTGCACTGCTGTTATTTTTCCTTTTTTTTTTTCTTTTTTTTTTTTTTGCTTTTTTCTGCCAATTTTGAAATATTCATTGCGAAAGTAATCAAGGCGTTCATCGTCTTGCGTTTGCTTAGGAAGGATTATGGAATCTTCTAAGCCGTATTACTCTTATGCAATGGAATATCTGTCTGGTGCTGCGAAATGAACCGCTTATTGTGAGGCTTTATTAATCTTTCAGTCATGGACTGTCCTGAGCACCGGTGATTAACGGAAATCTCGGTTCGCCCCACGAAATGCACGCTCCCCCAAATTCCCTCTCTAGGGAGCATAACCAGATATAGCCGCACTTCTAAGCTGATTTTCGCGGGATCGGATTAAATTATTTCAGATGGATTATTTTATTAAGTTTGTGTTATCGCTACTCACCAGCCCCTTAAACAACGCACAAATGGGTCTTTCATCTTAAAACTTGGGTAATCAAACGAGATTATATGATAGCAAACACTAGCATCTTATTAAATATTCCTAACAAAGCACAGCGTGCGTTATGATTACATGCGGTTTGAAGAACTTCATTGATCCCCCATTCATAACGCATCACTGCAACTCATTGTGTGCAAATCTGAATTGCATGAGACCGTATGACAGCATGAAAGCAAATCAGCTTTCTGGAGCCTTCGAGAGGATTCTCCGAGGAACCTACACGCTGAGATGAAAGCTGGACGGAAATTCATGTCTCATAATAATTCCTGGTAGAAATGAACATTTAAAAGCTCTCTGCACGACGACGTTCACCTGTTCGTAATGCTAATCAACGCCATCATTTTCAGCAACAGTCAGGTGTAGAACTGTCACCTGCCTTCCCCTTGCGGTGTGATTTACCTCTCGGTAATTATTATCGATTAACTAATCAATTAAATCGCTGCTTTTGTTCTGCCCGTGGCCCCTTCTGGAGGGGTGGGGGCGTGTGGCTCCAAGATGAAACGTCCATGAACACGCAATGTGCGACTGAATGCCTTCCAGATGAGATGCAAGTTCTTCTTATACAACCGTCGTCATTAATTCATTGGCAGAGGAAATTCTCCTAGAATTATGGACATTGCATTAACAGCAGGCGCCACGAATCCAAGAAGAAAGCAAGAAAGAAGAAAGGGGTGGGGGGGGGGGGCGTGGCTCTTAAACTAATGATTCGAACTTTAAAGCAGTCGCAGAAGATGAATGACCCAAGCTCTCTGAAATTCCCATTTCGATGAAAGCCATCGCTTCCCGAATTTAGTCACTGATCCAAAAGCTCTTAGTCTGTTCCCAGCAGAGGCTGTGCACGACATAAAACCACCAATAAACCATCGTAAAACCACCCTTTAAAAGCCTTTCTGCGTGCCTCCGACAGTCAGTGTCGGAGATGCGATGGAGCTTGGACGGATCAGCGCTATCTCGTAGCCATCTGCACAACTGGTTTTGAATATTTCAAAAGGGAAAACTCAATCAATTATTCTACCCCGTTTGTTACGTTTCTTGTCAATCATAACAGCATTCGCAATCTCGATTTTTCCAGCTCAGGTGCACCTACAACCACGGACGTCACGCTTCGTTGAATCTAAATCATAACTTTGCCGCTCCAGCGCTTTGTCTGAGCATCTGCCTCCTTTGATAAACTTTCCCGATATGGTTAGCGTACGGCTCTTTATCTACTCATGGCGGGAAAACTTCATGAAATATAAATATCGGCGTGATCCATATGCTCATAAATATAATTCTAGCTTATTTTCGCGGCTGGATCACAGATGTAATTACAATGTATCTTATTTAGCGATGTTTGCACCGCTTGAATGGTTTATGGCTCTGCTTTCGCCGCACCTGCCAATCAATGGAATCATAACGCTCCTTTGTTTGCGCCCTGCTTGTCCGATTGCATTGTCTATAACAACCAGGGATGCTTGCTCTGTGTGCCTCCTGCCTGCATGTGTCGCAAATAACATCTATCGAACGGTGACGCAGGTAAATGGGACCTGGGATCTCTTTACTCGGCAAATAACACGCATGCGCACTCCGTACATCATCACGGCTCGTGAATTAGTGATGCCCGGACAAATAGGCGTATGGCGGCGGATCAGCGTGCAACACCCCCTGCTGTTAGTTCGGATCGCTAGCGCTGCTCCCTCTCCGATCACCTGCGCCCGGAATTCATTACGAGCGAACACCGGAGAGGCTTAGAGCGGGGACCGCACGTGGCCCGGGAGCGGAACTCTTTCGGAAAAATGAATCTCCGCTGTGGAGTTGCCGTAATGACGTCATTGCGCTGTTGCATCACGGTTGCCCCCTGACAATGCACGAAGCACACTGCGCTTCTGATGAGTTATTATATGAGGTTATGTAATGAACATCAAACAGCTCTCTGAAAGCCATCGCTTCCTGCTGTGAAGTTCATCAAACGAACGATGACTTGTATGCTATGCTCTGTAGTACATGTTGCTACGGTTGAACGCGTGTTGGCATTTCTATGCCCAACATAGCACGTGCCAATGTTAGCCATCATGCACTTATGCATGCATACAGGTCGTTGTCCAAGAAGAAACCGATACATCTGAATTGACAAGTTGATTCTTCTTCTGAGAGCGTTTCCCTGCAGGAATGCCCATCCATTCATCTGGATCTGGCGTTCATGTCTTGTGTTCCAGAGCGATGTGCATTCACCAAGAGTTTGCACAGTGTGGTGTAGATGCAGTCACAGGTAGGCATCCATCACGCTTAATCGCTGGGAGGAAGCTCGCAACTGTTGAAAGACAAGATGCACTATGAAAGCGCCAGGTGCAACCAAGGAAAACAATGCAGTACTCGTGTGTCGTGCGTCATTAGTGTCGCAAAGACTATTGCGTCATGGTTGTAATATCTGTGGATTAGCTGAACTTTGGTGTGATATCGGGTGGCCCTGCACTCAGCATGTTAACGGCAAGGACCAGGTGCTGCTGATGTTTGGTGTTGAGTCCCGTTACTTGGCGTGTGCTGCTCGAGGCCCCACACCGCATGCATGAATGTGCTGACATTTCCTGGATGTAGAGCAGGTGTTGATTATGAACCATCTGTCTCATCAGGCCGTTCTGTGTGTGTGTGTACTGGGTGAATACCCTTATTAGGGCAGCTGCCTTACAGGGCATGCATACAGCGCACAAAGACGCCGTGCCACGATTTCTTGGCATCGTTGCCTCCGATCGCTTAATATTTTATGGCTCAAATATTGAGATTCAATATTTGTTAAAGCGGTACACGACTAACGGCAAGTGTTACGTAAACGCCTCAAGCCATAGTGTTTATCTGATAACCGTCGTCGCACAGAGGCGTTACTGTTATGCTCATGTTCACAGAATGTTCGCTCGACTTCAAAGCGAAGAGAGATCCCCGTTCGCTTTGAAGGCGAATGTTCATTAAGCTTTGTTCCTGTGACGAAGATCCTCCGGGGGAGGCATCTCTCCCCCTGGTCACCCCCCTCCCTTCGTTCTCATCATCATGTCTAATTGACAACGACAAGGAAGAGGAAGAAAGCCGCCACCACCGTGAGGTCTATAATGTAACGCGTAGGGTCATCCGCGTCACCAACAAAATCAATGCTTCTGCAACCAAAGTTGTTTGTTTCTGCGAGTTTCTTCTTTCGCTTGCAATATTTCACCCGATCGACATTTCGCGGCGCCCCTTCCCCCGCACGACCAATACTGGCCAAAAGACATTCAGGACACATTGACTCTGGCTGCCCTGCCTCCCTGCCTCCCTCGCAGACCTCATGCATATGAATGAGCAGCTCATGCATATTGATGCCTACCACAGTGCTACAGAGACATGTGCGTTGCTGGCTGCTGCCTTGGCCGCTGCAACTCATGCGATAGGCAGAAGCAGGGGGCGCACACTCACACGCATAAAGAAACACAACTGGAAATCTCGGCCAGCACAACCAACAAGCGCTGTTGCAGTAAGCACCGCAGCAGCAGCAGCACGACAAACAGGACGACCAAGGCGACATTGACAAGGATTTTACAAAGGGAGAAAGCATCGCACGTATACACACAGCCACAGTGATCTCGATCGTTCTACGGATCCTTATACGTCGTCTGGTTATCTTGGCGTGATTTCTTGGAGTGTGACTCAGAATTAATCGCGATGCTGGGCAGTCAGCAGCCACCGGTCGTCTATTCGCATGGCCCTCAACAGCCACCCCAGCAACCGCACACCCCCGTCAGCATGGGTGGAGGAGGTATGTACATGTCCTCGCATACAGCTTATTTCGGGGAGCGCCCTTCCCCTTTTCGCGGGGTGCTCGTCGACTGAGGGGGGATGGGTCAATATTATAGCATCCGTGCGCCGCAGTCGCGACACCCGACGCTGCAGTCAATGCGACACGGGTTGTGTTATCTGTTTGCTTCCGACATGGGATCCAACTCAATAAAGACCAGGCACAATGTGGCCGCGTATATCGCATTTGGCTTACTGTCGCAATAGCTTTGCACAAAGACATGACATGCAAATCTAATTGTAAGCAGCCAGCTGACCCTTTGGCCAGCGATATTCTTCGATAGAAAGTACAATACGGATCGCGTGCAGGGCTCCGTCTTCTGTTTATGGCGAGGCCTCTCATTCCGCCCGCCGACGGTTCCCGGGAGACGCGCCGCTTTCGTCTGCTCGCCCATGGACTTTGGCAGCGGACTGCAATCATGTGTGAAATGCTTCGACGGCCGCTCTACGGACGCCGAATAATTATTGCGGCCTATTGAATGGCCGCCTCCAAGAGAGATTGGGGGCTAAATTGCTCGGGCGGCCGCTGTCCGGTTTGCGCCCTGTTAAGGGATCCCGAGGCGAGCGTCTATCACGCAGCCGCCGGCAGAGCCACTGGCCTCGATCGGCGCTAATATTGCGGTCATTCTGTGTGGTGCCCATGGGCCAGCGGCAGAGGTCCTTATCACTGCGACTCCGCTGCCTCTGCCAGTCTATGATCAACGACTGCGGCTCGTTGGGGAATCTCCCTGCTGCCAGCCACTGCGAGTATTGCTGCAGGGCTGCTGCTTTGCAAGGGCCGAAACTTGCAAATGCTGACCCCATGACCTCCTCTGTGCTTTGAGGAGATGACAGCGAAATCCGATTCATTCATCACTCTCAGCACCGTAATCGCATTAGGTGCGTTGTGATTGCGTCGTTTTCATAACGCACTTCTCATGGCCCGACACCCGCGGGTCGTGAGGTCACCAGCTGGCCAAGGGTTATTGAATGCAGTGCAGCACACTTCCCTCGCTTCTTTGTGCAAGCGCCGTTTTTCGGCATGACTGGCTTCCTTGGCGACCATCTGCCGGTCCTCCTGCCTGAATCGCATGCCGTGGCTCTCGCCCTTGGTCGTCGCTTGTGTCGGCATGTGGCGGCAGCACCTGCGCTACCAAAGCACAAGTCGCAACATCTCTATCACTCTGTTAGGGGAAAAATAAGAACCGCCTTTGTGCCTCCCTGCCTTATCTGTGAAAGCCCTCTCCAGCAACACAGCTCACTTTTATCCGAGCCGTGATTAATGGTCGAGGACTGCATGGCAGCAGAATTAATATTCCCCTCGTGTGTACATTGGGCCCCGCGCCTGCAGTGCGCGTCCTGTGCATTTGCAAGATTTCATTGTCTCTCTCCCTACGACGGTCTTCCTGTTGGGTGCCAAATGAAAAGAGGAAGCCGCCCTCCTTCGCGGCCGTCGTCGCAGTCTCTGCACGTGCACGCCCTCTTTGTGCCTCTGCTGTTGCAGCTCCTCTGCTGTGAGACTTGCTTTGTACTTTATTATCGAGCTGCTAGCGGGCAGAATATTCCTAATCCCGGTTTCATGGGACGGATAATCTCCGCTGCAAGGAAATCTCCTGACTCGGCATCTGTGATGACAGCTGGCGATGCATGCGTTCAACGCCCATCTTGCATGCCCTCTACGCTCATCGCACAGTCTGAGCATACATCCTGGATGCCCCCGATATACTCTGCGGAGCTCATTCCGCTTAATGACCTAGCGATCCTGCTGAATATATCGACCTAATGCTTCTGCTTATCACAGCATTACCTACGCAGCTGATCGCATAACGTGCGGCTATAGATAATCCCCCAATGTACGTACGTGTACTAGTAGATGAACCACAAACCAGACGATCTTGTTCCCGACAGATGGCCCTGCATGCTGCAAACTTTGAAAGTCATTTCACGCAATAATTCACGCTCTTTGTTGAGTCTGCACTCATTGAATCGAATCGCTTCATTTTACCATGCAGACGATAATGCAGTATTAAACAGGTAGCATATTTATAAGGCATATGCTATCAAAGCGCTTGCTAATTAATAATAATAATATTCAATAGCAAGCATAGTCATTGTGTTTAGCATGCATTGTTACTACTACAGGTGTACCGCCTGCTTTTGAAAGACAGGCAATGATTACATGACGTCATCCACTCATTAATTATTCACTGATAAATATGCACCACCCTCTGATAAGAAAGTGCATCGTGGCCTGGAGGAGGGATGTCTCTAGTTACCCCGATGCACCCTGGTGTATGCACTAATTGCTGCCACCCTCGTCAGCCCTTAGTGAAGTGTCCTCGTAGCCATCCTATTCAATGATCACTTCCAGTTGCGCTTTCCAAAATGAATTGAATTATTCACGCGCGCTTCGCCCTCGACGCTACCACGTCAGGTCTTTTTCTCCGTTGAAGCGTGTTCGTCAGATGACAATCTTGCGTTGAATAATTCAACTGTTGTAAATGCACACGAAGAGTGAGGTCGGTTGAAAATACAAGCGCTGTGTACGCATGCGCGGGGTATAATCGTCGGCTGAGTGATGCGTTATGCGATTGCCGCTCGTAGATCAGTGCTTGTTGTAGGCATTCTTTTGTTTCCATCTTAACAAGCGAAGATGAAAGACGCGGCTTGCGATTGACGAATGGCATCAGACGGCTTGTCTTGTGTGTTCCCCCCGGATGCAGTAAGCCTTTCGCTGTATCCATAGCAACGGGGAGGAATCACGTCGTTACGTAGAGATGCTGCTTCGCCGTTTGTTTGGAAACAATAAACATCGCAAAGTATGAACGGGACGGATGAGTTGTTTTCCTTGACCTTTGAACCGACCTGGATCGGGATTCATGGTCTCTCGAATTTCGTAAGGAGAGAGAGGTGTGGTGGTAAATCTTTGAGGCTTTTGTATCATTTTATGTCAGTCGTAAAAAAAAGCAGGATCGGGGATATTTTTACGAGCTTTTGCTTGAAGCGAGTCAATGGCAGGGTGAAAGATAGACAGCATATTCTGTAAACAGGACAGCTCCGGAGAATAGACACAGCCTCCATGAAAAGCCCAGATTATGAGATTATACTGAAATGATTGAGTCTTTGCAACGTCCTGAAAAATCACAGCTAGGTTAACCCCATTCATTCTAAGGGACGGGCGGAAGGAGGGGGAAGGGTGGCAGGCTCCCATCTGCCTCTTTCCCTGCGCCCCACCCCCGCCTCCTGGGGCCCTACTCGAATGTCTTGAGTTTGCAGCTTCCCGATAAACTTGCCAATCGCAGGGAAGCTCCAGTATTTACCGCGCGGGACGTGCGCTCCGCTCGCAGTTGTTATTGTCAGCGTGGCAGCCGAAGCAGCATCGTCGGAGGTCGTGGGTTGTGGACAGTGATCAGTTTATAGCGAATCGCAAGGTGTAAACAACCAGCAGCAGTGGACCTTTAACTGGCAAAGAATAACTCAGTGCTACAATGCATGTCCACTACGATGCAGGTAGGAAGAAGCCGTAGTGTTGCAGTTAAGGTGGGGGCTGGGCCAGCTGCTCGGCTTTGTATTTTGCCGGGTTTTCTTTGTGTGGGTCGAGGGCGGGTGAATAGCCCCCGCCCCTTTCACTCACAGTCAGTTACAGCGTTCGGTCTCTTCCCCTGAAGCAGCCTTTAAAAGAAGACCTCCACGTTTTCTTTGTCAGGCTTACTATAGTACTGAACGGAACTCTGCGAACGGATTTTAAAACCTAGTTGAGGCTCACGTGTATTACGGAATACATTTCTTCTGTTTTTTTCCACTTTGTGATCCAAGATGAAGCTCCCGGTATCACCAGTCGTCGATTACTCAGGTACAGCGCTACATTTCTGATAACCACACACATTTACCCAATCGACGTGTAAACAAAGAAGTGTGCTTTTCTTTGCTAGACTTCGCTCTACTTTCCTAACAAGCAATTGTTACTGGCATGACACAGAATCACGCTGTGATTACCGTATGTTATTATTTTCTCTCTTCATCACCATGTGATGTGATTTTGCATATCTTGATCCAATTCAGGTGAAATTGCGTCATACTGGGCATATCACTGGCAAAGGTGCATGATAGCAGCATATGCACCTATTTAACCCTTCATCTCCTCCCCAGGCGAATCTCCTCATCTGCATGCGTGCAGACGTTTCGTATCGCTGTGTATCATTTCATATTGCCTCCCTGAAGCTCGGTAAACATCAATCTGACTGCATGTCTTCTTGGTCGGGGGAAGTATGCTGCATCTTCCTCAGTGCTCGTAAATTAGTTTTTGTGCTTGTTTTCTGCCTGGTTGGCTGGCCACCTTGGCTCTCACCGCGAGGTTATCATGAGTCACAGTCACCCCATTGATCAATCAGATCACATATTTTCATGCGGCGATCTAACGACCCTTTGCGTGTTCATACCAATGTTTATGCGTCTCGACTAAGTGCTGCACCTCTGATAGACTGACGGAATACGCGTGAGATCGACGTCTGAGCTTTGATTTCGTCGCCGAGTGCTATTCATAAAGGGCTGTAGATGTGCGCCGGTCACAGCATAGCGCCGTTGCTGCCTAATCACAGCTGATTACTCAGTCCAAACATAAACCTTGATTGCGCTGAGTCAGGTGGCTCTTGTTCTCTTCCAAGCTCCATCTCTACGGGCCCATCGCACGCGAAAGCCCCCCGTCCCTTCATCTAGGTTCATCAACAATCCCCTCGACGCACCTGTGAACGCTGAATCAGGGGATGCGGCGTCCGTTTCGCTGGAAATCATAACGTCCCAAGTTTCATTGGATCTAAGGATTAATGAAATATCTCATCCCACAGATGTGAACATGGTTTATCACCTCACCCCCTCCCTTGCTTTCAAATGAACCATGATATGCGCGTTAATACTCTGACCCTTGACTTGCATTGCCATAGCAACAAGCTGTGCGACTGCTTTCATCGCGGTGTTTTTGTTTAGTTTGCAGTTCCTCTTTCGCCCTAAACGAAGAGCGACAACCTCCGTGCTGCAGCGTATTCCTCCTTAGTGACCGTGTTCTTTTCTTTTGCAGAGGACAGGAAGCTCTTTGTGGGCATGCTCAACAAACAGCAGAGTGAGGAGGAAGTACGCCAAATGTTCTCCCCCTATGGGTCGATTGAGGAATGTACGATTCTCAGAGATCAGAACGGAAACAGCAAAGGTATTAATCTAACAATAATTATCATCTCCTTCTATCCATCTAAGAACCTCTACTGATTATACGTATAATTACATCTACAAACCCCACTTCCTTGAAAGAATAATCGTGCAGGGCGTCTGATATTCCAAGAATTAATCGATTACGGTGCCCAAGAAAAGCCTTTCTTTGTCGCTTTGTACGAAAGCCGAAAAGCCCTATCCTTGAAGTTTAATCAAAGCCGAGCGGCATGCTGGACACGTGTCCTCGTTTCGACCGTCTTTTGTTCTGGGGGTGCGACCTCCATTTGACCTTTGGATGCAGAGGGGCAGACTTGCCTCGGGGAACGCTGACCCCGAGTGAACACCACTGACACGTTACACTGGTGCAAATTAGGTTATTGTGTTTAATTCGGCGCGCTCACCGGCGGAACCGTCTGGCGTCATAACGTTATCTCCAATTCATGACATCGTCATAATGTACTTTGATGACAGATTGCCTTGACAGAAAATCGAAAGATTTAGACAGTGTTGTCTCGGGATCAACATACAATCTGAATCAAGCTGTACTGTCAGAAGACGACCATTGTCTTTGTGATAAACTTTCAAGCTTCATTAGCTGTGTTGTCTGTCGGCTACGTGCGTTGATGAACATGCCTCTCTTGTATACGCAATCTTTTTTTTTTTCTTTTTTTCTTTTTTTCTTTTTTTTTATGCGGATGGGGCGAGATTTCATTACATCGACCGTTGCTATGGAAATGCTGAGCGGTAGCTATGGTAGCGAAGTGCACCAGCCGTACAATTAGATAAATATTTCATTTGATGTTTCGAGCAGAATGACTTTGCATTGTTCGTGGGATATGTGCTTACTCCGTTGCATGCGTCTTTGATTGTATACCCCGCGTATTCTATTGTCACGTGATTGACCAAGAAGAGGGAAGAACGGGAGTGATATTGGCATGAGATGAGAAGGAAAAATATAAATAAAATCATGAATATAAATCATGTCTGGGTCTGATGGCTCTTGGGTGAGCAACCCGGTATATTCCCACCGTAAACCTGCGGTGGCTCGTCATAATTTTTCTTCGCCACCCCCAGCAAATCCTCTTTGACTCCAGCTCCGGCGTGAGTTGTTATTTCAAGCAAACTCCTTCTCGGCCTTGTTGCTATGGCAACACCCAGTACTTGAGCAGCTGACTGAATTCCATGCTGTCCCGTGGTTCTCAGATGGAGCCGTGTACTTTTATCTACGAAATACTCAGCCCTTTATCTTGTAGCAGAGGTAGTTCTGGTGGATCCGTGGAATATCTGCTAGTTATCGCGCAGATTAGACGCCCGCCGGCGTCAAGCACGCACAGGCTTCGCCCAGATGTCGAGTTACGCAACCGACTGTGAACGTGTTTTCTCGGAGGTGCTGCAACACGATATTGATGGATAGAAGAGATTGTTGTATTGATTCTGTAAGCTCTCCTTGAATCCGAAGATGCTGTCGCGATAAACGACTGCGGGCGTTTTAATTAACGTAAAAATTTCGCATGCACATAAAGTGAGATGACGCTGATACCGCCTTTCAATGAACCTGGCCATTCGACTCATTTCCCTGGATGCAAGCACAGATATACGGCGATAAACGACGCAAATGACTGGTTGCAATGTCGTAATCGATAGTTTGGATAGCAACAGAGGCGGCGTTCGTTTCCTAGTACAAATGACGCCCCGTGTCTGGGTTGGTACCCTGGTGTCAATTTACCGCATAAATCCCGCGGATTTAGGGCGATATTTGCCGCACCGGTATTAAAGCCCCACAAGCCCTTAATATAACGGGCTCAGGGGCGCATTGCTGAATCGGAACCGGGTTGCAAAGGAGGCCTTCAGGGGCCAGGGTCCGAATTGCAGATGCACGCACAGTCGTCCGACCTCTCCAGCACGACCTTCCATATTGCGGTCTGATAAGAGGCAGTGATTGTGTTTACAGGCCGCACTAGCCCTGCTCTCAACAACCCACCCTTCGCCATTTAATGAATCCCTTTCTTTTTCCATCTTCTGTTGACATGAACAAGTGTTATTGTTGCCCAAAATCTCGAGATTGTCGTTGGTGGCGCCACCATTGTCATGACAACGAATCGGGGAAAAATAACACCCGTTCCATTCGCACGCTTTCCCCGATGTTGCCAGGCAACCACGATGATGGCTCGTTATCAAAATCAAAGAGTCCCGTCGTTCACCTGCCCTGTCCTTGGTGCTATCAATTGCCATGGTTACGACCCGAGGACGCGAGGTAAAGGAAACACTCAGCGTCACTTACTATTTCATGAAGGTGCGTTATGATGCCAGTGCAGAATGCGTTGTGACTACGAGGTTCCCCTTTTCAAAGCTACCAGTGGATGAAAAGACAGCGCGTGTTTCTAACAACTGCATGACAAGCATATTGATTTCCCAGTGGAAGTCTTGCTTGCCGAGATTCGCCTCATCACGAGCGCAGTTTATGGCATCTTGGGGCTGTTTGACAGAAATCTATAAATCAATCGAAAGCCGTGGCATCAAATGGCTTCCGCTAGAGAAAGAGATGGCACGCGATGAAGCAGACATTCTTATCGCGTCGCCGGGGCGGCTTAGGCTAATGGCACTTTGTGCATTATTGAAACGTCGCCAGCGGACATCCCGGTGACGTTATGACTGCGAGGCAGCCGGCCATCTCATTCATTGTGCTTCCACGTGAACGCGTTTCCAGAATAGGCCTCGAGGCGGCGAATGGCCACCGATCTCGGCCGTGCAATAAACTCATCCGCGCCCTGACATCTCCGTCGGACGACCCGGTTTTGCGGTGCGTCCGTGGGATCCCACTGCTGCCATCGACCCACGCTTCGATTAACTCTCCTGCGCTTGGCTGTTGACTGAATCTCCTCCTCTGGCCGCAATCCTCTCAGCAATCCTCCCACTGACCGCTCCACAATCATAACTAATGACAAATGCATTATGACATTATCATAACGTATCCCTCCCCGTCTGATGTACTAGTTTCACAGCGACCTGAAATTGAAGTCAAATCCCGGATAACCCCTCGCGAGATGAATCAGAACCCCAGGTGCAGCTTCGCCTATATTGGCCATAACGCCGCTTGATCGAACGATTTCCAATCACTCAATCAGCCGCATTTGGCTCATTCTCACAAAACCCCTCAGCACCCCCTCTCGTGGTTGTTGGTCAGTCGCTGAATGTAGCGCTAATCGATGGATTCTCTGACCAGCTGACCAGTTGACTGACCAATCCTCTTATGGCTGCAGTATTTGTCTAGCATATGGTGGGATCTTTTCATAGGCGATTTAGCGTGTCACCTCGCCAGTACAAAGGCCATCTCCTGACGTCTGGCATTCTGAGCGTTATTGCACGTCGGCTGGGGGCCGCTCCACATCCGACAGCTGCTCCAAACCGGAAAGTGTCTCCAACACAAAATAAAAATTTGGTTGTCAATGGAGATCGGTTGATTTATGTCATTTCTGCATCGGTTCCGAGTTATGAGAGCTGCAGCGGATTAATTACACGCTTGCCTTGGCGGCGGTTCCACTCCAGAGGGTCGCTTGTGCCAATTCCCAGCCCTCCCCCAAAAGGCTTCTGGTCTCTGTATTAATCACCCAGTGTTTGAAATCATAAAATCCACCCCCCTCCTCGCTGACAACCTTTCGCTTGATGAAAATCCCTGCAGAATGAGGTCACGAGGGGTCAATCCAGGGTCATATTGGACCCCGTGGAAATTGCGTTGGGGTGAATAAGTCGATGAGAATGACGTCATTACAGGGAGTACTGTTGCAGAGCAAGATGTTTCATATAGGACTGCATCAGTGCAGCAGCATCCCATTGCATATGCATTGTAATTTGTACTCTGATGCTATCTATCTCAAAATCCCATTACAGCGATGCACATCGTATGCAACTATACATGCCTGGCGCCAGGGGCTCAGCGCTGCCCCCGTGCTGCCCATCGGCCGCGTAGACCCCTCATTAGCCGCGCGCTGGCACTTTCTGAAGCCAGATTTCTCCCATTACGTAACTACTTTCCGCCCTGCTTTACATCAGCGGTCCCTGAGGCCCATTGACGTCGTAACATTCAATTGCCTTACACGCGCATGCGTGTGTGGTATACGTATAATACGTCGTTTGACTGAATGCGGGGGAAGCCGCTACACCGTCGGGCGTGGTCGCATTTTTTTTTTTCCGTTCTGATCGAAGAGGATTCTGCGCCATCTTTCAACGCGGATGATTACAGGGTCACCGCATTGCTGGCATCACACGCCCTGTTGGATCGACGCGTTTTCTTGCGGCCCAGCGACTAGAAAGGGCCCCGCGCCCCGTGCGCTTGATGTGACTTGATGGCCTGATTACAGACAGGAAATTTCTGGCTCTGTCATCCGTGTGCTTCGCGAGGCTCTTGTCTGCGCGGCCCCGAAAGAAGCAGCGAATGATGAAGCCCCCTCCGCACGCAGCCCCTGCTTATCAACTTGCTCCCTCTCCTCGTGTAAATACCGATTGGCCATTTGTCATCCATGAGTTCCATGTCAACGGCCGCGATCAACATCGCAGGTGCGCGCGCTGATAGCACCGTCAACCTCGGAGCGATCGATCGAGCAATGTCTTGGCGTAATCTCGATCATCTGCGCATCCGACTCAATCGTGGCTTGTTAGAAGGCCCGCGTTCACTTCGTTAGCCAGCACTGACGTCCGGATTGAATTGACGACATTCAATCAGCGCTATTATTACGTCCCGCTCGGCTTTGTGGCCTTTTTCGACTTGATTAATGATCGTCTCTTCTGGTCCGTTTGCAGGTTGCGCCTTTGTCAAGTTCACCACACACGCCGATGCCCAGGCAGCCATCAATGCCCTGCACGGCAGCCAGACGATGCCGGTGAGTAACGCCTCAGTGAGTGCATCCTCTCTCTCTCTGCATGCACATCTAAGAGCGCAATCAACCAATTGTATCCGCAATCTGCGTAGAATAATTCATTTCGAGCACACGGATCTAATGGAGGAGGAGAAGAGTCCGGCTGGCTGCGGCTCTGTCTCGCTTCTGTAACGTTATCCATCAGAGGACCAAGCCAGAATGCAATATGCAATAATCTCACTGAAAGGGTTGACAGAGAGCGTCTAATATACTATTGATCATCTCCATTTTATTAGCTAACCTTGCTGCCCGCCAGAGATCATCTATCTTGCATAGACTGAGCACACAGCGGCCCTACTTTATTGGGCTTTTTCGAGACAGTTTTGCACACGATATCGGTTTTGTGCTCATCTCTTTGGAGCCCCTCCAGAAAAAATTGCCGTAGAGTGTTTATTATGTGGGTTTTCAATTTCGTTGTCCATCGATATTGTGTTGTTAGCATGCGTATGATGGATGGTGACGACGTGCGACGCGGAGGCTCAAGTTTGGCGGCCATATTGAATAAACATGGTGTGCTGAAGCATCTCTCGCGACACAACGCGAGATGGAACGAGACTTTCGAGGGGCTCACGTGCATCCGATTGAGAGCGAACTGAACGATGAAATAAATGACCTCATTCAGCGATCTTTGAATACAATCCGTGAGAGAGCTCTGAAAAAGACAGCTGATCATATTGATTTTAATAGCAAAAGCAATTAACAATCACAACAGAAAAAGTCAGATAACAGTACATGGCTCTGTTCTCAAGTGTCCGTCGCGCGCTCGATCGATACGCAATATTCCATCGCTGCCAAAGCGCAGATCAATGCACACCTCTTGGCGAAATCAGCGTCGCGTGCACTCAAGGCTTCTAATCGTCCTTCGCTCACTACTTCATCAGCTGCTCATTAAGTGAGCTAGATATATAAGTCCCCAGCAATGTCTGCACGGGGGACGCGATGGCCTCACCACCGACGCCACCCAGGACACCTGGCATCAACGGTGTTGTCGACGCCCTGCATGCTAAGCTCATTAGCCGGGTGGTCATTGAGTGGCCGGCTTTCAAGTGCAGCATCCACCTGCCTGCGGATTGCGCTAATTTGGCATTCTTACTCAAGGTCGAGACCCCCTGCCCAGCGTAATGAAATATCTCGTGGCACCCCTCCCTGCCTAGCGTCCGCCTCTGCATTGATCTGAAACTGTAGAATTACGAATAAAAGAAAGCAATCATTGATGATAAAGATGAATGATGCATGTATTTACTTCTATTGATCTAATTGTACCTGTGCCGCTATAGAAGCACAGGGCGTGTTATATCCCCCTCCGTGGCTACGGCGACGAAGCAGGCAGGGGCGGCATGGCAGGGGGGAGGGCGGGGATAGCTGCGGCTGCTGCTGGCAGCGAGCAATCCGGGCATTCCCTTGGGCCGGCGCAGCACAGCAGAAGCAGCGAGCAGCCAGCTCTTCAGTCGCCCCTTTCACAATTGCGCGCAGAACGCACGCGGGACAGCAGCTCAACGGACGTCCTCCTCCTTCTTCCTGCCATCTGTTCGTTTCTCCTCGTTGGACTTATAAACGTCGACCGCGTTCGGTGTCCATTCGTGTTGCACTCTGCGAGTTCTGATGCCAGGCTCATGTGACGAGAATTCAATGGATTTCAAAGACGAACCTCAACAGCAACAACAACAACCCCAACAGCAAGCACAACAGCCACAGCAACAACAAAGTACCCAACCACAACCCCAGCAGACTCCACAGACCGCAGTAGCACAACCCGCCCCGACTGTTGGTATTATTTTCACAGTCTTCCTCCTCAAACCCATTTTGCGGCGCGGTTTCGCGTGATTGCTTACACGGAATCATTCACCATTATCACCGATCCATGCAGCCATTGTTGCGTGTGCCTCGCTCTCATAATGAGTGTCGTCGCTTGTATGTGGTCGAAGCGTGTGCATAATTCATTGGGGTTACTAATAGCCTGTTCTGTCGACGGCCTTTCAGTGCCGCAGTCAGTCATTGCCCCGGAGCCAGCGGCACCGGCAGCGCTGCCAGTGTTCGCTCGGTTATGCAACACTCTCCGGCGGCGACGGCCTCCTTACAACTGGTTCCAATTGATTGCAATTGCACGGCCATCCCTCCCCGCCCAATATGCCTTCTGCTTGCTCACTGCGGACTTGTGGCAGTAGATATAATGCGTAATGGCTATTTTCGTCGATCCCGCCATGCACCCTTGATATTATTGCTCGCTCGTGGCAGTTCTGCTCGTTATGTAACCGCTGACTTCTTGATGACGTAATCCAGATGCCTCTGCGTGGCTGTTGGTCGGACGCTGAGTGCGTCCGATTGTGTATATACTATATAGTGCTGTATAGAGTTGCTGTTCTGCGGCGATATCGTATGCTTCATCATGCCCCTCCATCGCAATGAAATCGATATTGTGCATCAACGCATCTTTCTCTTACAGGGCGCCTCGTCCAGTCTTGTTGTGAAGTTTGCTGACACCGAGAAAGAGCGACAGCTGCGCAAGATGCAGCAGATGACCGGACCCCTGGGCCTGCTCAGCCCGTTCGCCCTCTCGCAGTTCGGCACTTACGGTGCATACACCCAAGTCCCGGTGAGAACACCCCTCTTTATGCTCAACGTCCCTTGCATGACACGGGACGCTCGTCTTCATAATTGCTGTATGGATATCACATTAGCCTTCCAAATGAGAAGGCGGCGGCTTTTTCTTTATCTGCCCTTTGCAAGAGCACGCCGTAGCAGCAGCGAGCGATGCTTCTAATGGCGCGGGCATTGTTAGACAGCGCCATTTCAGAATCAATCAATGTGAGATCGCAAGCAGAAAACCCTCCCCCGTGACCCCACGTGACCCCGCCCTCATAACTCACCAGATTTCGACCTCATCCTCCTCCTCTGATAACGTGCTCTGAAAAGAAAGCATTTTGCGCTTATCATTCTTGAATTCTGGGATTAGCCTCGCCTGGCATTGACAGCGCGGATAATTTTGCCCCGAAAAGGGAGGAAACTGCACGACCCCCGTCCGTAATGGAGGAGGAGTATGGAAAGCCGGCTTCTCATGTGCGCTTCTTTTATGGCATGATGGAAACGATGTCGCTGCCAGAATACACATCGTGGTCGTAGAAAAAAAAAAAAATATTTCCTCGTTTTATACGAACAATATGCGTGCGAAATGTATTGTACATTCTGTCATGAGTGATGGTTGTGGCGATGGCCGATAATATCGTGATCTGCATTTTGCTCGGCGCTGATTTATCGATTAGTTGTTGGTTGACGCCTGATCAGATAATTCCATGCTTGGGCTGCAAAGCGAAGCAGAAAACAATCATGTGTCCCAGGGGAAGAGAAAGCCCAACCACATTGATTAAGCATATTTGCGTGGGATCACTTGTGATGTTATCCGGCTGCTGACCACGTTTCATGCGTCGATTACATTTCTTGGTGCTGGCTTTTGTGCATTTCATGATGTTTTCCTGATGCTGCTTCAGAGCGAGATTTTGGGCACGACCGTCGCGCAGCAGCCGCCGTACGCTCTGAGCCCGACCATCTTCAAGGAGGTCTGCATTCACCATGAACTTCTTCTTTCTATCTCTCTCTCTCTCTCTCTCTTGTATAGTTCGTGTGGTGATTGTTATTTCGTCTGTTTTACTATACGTTAATCCTGACGGCATATCATAACCGAAGCAGTTAACTCTGTAATCGATCACTAACATTTCTTCTCACGTAGATCTTTCACAATGCTTCACTGATCAGTAGTACAAAAAGGCCTCGTTCACTTTTGCATGTTGTTGTGCGTTCATTTCAGTAGTAATCTACAGAATCGCTTAATTTGTTCTCAACTGTGCTGCTCTGATTTTCCAGCAACAGCAGCAGCTTGTACAGCAGCAGGCAGCTCTGATGGCAGCTGCAGCTGCACAGGGGTCGTACAGCATCAATCCGACCATGTCTGCGCTGACCGCCTCCCAAGTGCCCCACGCCCTGGCCATGCAGAACGGGCTCTCCACGGCTGCCATCACGCCCACTTCGGGTGCTAGCAACCCCGCATTTCTTCAAGAGTTGAGTTCAGGTAACTTGACCAGCAATACTCTGCAGTAGCCCAGCAGTATCTACTTCCGGTGCACGTGTACTTACGGATGCTCTTCTGTTTCGCAGCTTCTCCTGCGGCTGGCACGACCGCCATGAACGGAGCCCCACCCACGATGCTCTCGCCGACAGCTGCAATGACCGCGTTCCCCATGACCCAAGCAAACGGTCAAGCGGTAATGGACCCCAGCGGCATCCAACAATACCAAGGTGAGCGAGCCCAAAACGTGGTTCTTTATTTGCTGTGCTGAGTGGCGTTCCGAGAATGTGTATGTTGAAGCATGGGTCTTTTTGCTGTGACCACCTACGACATGCTGCTGCTGCTGCTGCTGCTGTGGCGTCCGTTTGCACTCGCGGCTTACATCCACATTCTCTTCTCTGCCTCTCATCGAATGCTCTTATTTCCTCTCAGTTATGTTTTTCCAACTCTGTTGTAATTCAGATTATTGAGTAGAAAATTCGAGATTTTTGCGCAATTTTTGATAGCATTCATGATTTTGCAATTTTCGAAAGACAAAAGAAATTCGATTCATATCAAGCGACCAAAGTGATCATTTCTGGCCTTTTTTTTTCTGTCTTTAGATGTAAATTTAATTTATTTCCCCAACCTTTTTTTTTGCAATAACAAAGATTTATGTTTGTATATCAATGTGCATCTATGCGCGTGGCGTTGCTCATCACTATATCCTATATTTCCTACCCTGAGATATTTATCATGTGTTATCTATCTTAAATCTCCTTACCTTTAGGTTTTTTAGTCATGTATTTTTTCTTCAAATCCTTCACTTGTGTCGCGTGGCGTACGTGTGCATAGAAAACTTCCTCCAAAATGCCTACAAGTGAGGCTGGTTTTCTATGTGCGCGTCGTCCGCAATGAGTGTCGTTGCATATATTCACACGACTGATCATTATTACCTTAACCACGTGTGACGTGTTTGTTGTGCGAATGTACTTCTGACCCTCGGCCGCAGAATCCCTGGCTTCAATCTCTTGTTCTGTACTTTCCATTCAGCTCAAGCCATGGCGGCCGGTGACCCCTTGACGCAGGCCTACTCCGGAGTGCAGCAATATGCCGGTATAGGTGCATATTTGAATCAGCTTTCTGCCTCATTCATCATGAAACATCCTTCTTCTTTACCTCTCCTTTGTAGTTTGTATTTGGGAATAACTAACTAAACGGGTGGCTGGGTGGGACACTGGGACTGGTCATCAGATGCCATTATGACGATCCTTCTCCTCCTCCCTCCTCCTACTCCCTCCTCCTCTTCCTCCTCCTCCCTCCTCCCCTCTGCCTCCTCTCTCTCACTCAATGTCGCTTACACCTTCTTGCTTTGTAACTTTGCACTTAGCAATTTAGCATGTAATCTACTTCGTAGTGCTTCAGATGTTTAGCTGTCTTTTATTTCTCCTCTTCTATTTATATTCTTTTAATCTCTAAATAATTACAACTAAATGCGTTTTACGTGTACTTTATGATTAGCTAATCATTAGATTTCTTCCCTAATACATACCTGCAATCCAGCACAATGAGTAGTGATGCAATATATCGCTTAGCTATTAATCTGATTGTTACTGCACTTCATTATTGCACTGATGTGGTTTGACACAAATTGGTCATTTCCTTAAATGGCATCAATATTGCGTGTAAGAGAGTGCATTTTGTTTCTGGTTATCTATTATGACTCTAAATAGCCGTTATTTACATTCCTTGTTACCAAATAGATTGTTCATGGTATCCGCCCTTTGCAGCAACATACCCCGCTGCTTACGGACAGTTCCAACAAGCCCTGGCCCAGCACGCAGCTACTATCATTCCAACAACCACAGCTCAGAAAGAAGGTGCGTTACTTTTCAACCTGACGATCACGCAATCATGAAAATCCTATTTAGGTCCTGAAGGTTGTAACTTGTTCATCTACCATCTGCCTCAAGAGTTTGGAGACGCGGAACTCGCTCAGATGTTCATGCCTTTTGGCAACGTTATTAGCGCCAAGGTCTACATTGACCGTGCCACCAATCAGAGCAAATGCTTCGGTAAGCTCTTCTGGAGCTTGCAATGAAACTTTGCTTACGTTTGCTTACTTTTCAGGCTTTGTGAGTTTTGACAACCCAGCCAGCGCCCAAGCCGCCATTCAGGCGATGAATGGATTCCAGATTGGAATGAAGCGACTCAAAGTTCAGCTGAAGAGACCAAAAGACGCCAACCGTCCTTATTGAGCTGATCGAAGAAGGTAAATGAGTGAAGCTATGTGAAGTGAGGGCACTCGGCCATACACCAGCGCCGCAGAGGCATGTGTGTCTCTCTTGCTCTCTTCTTCTCCTCCTCAAGGAACTCCTCCTCTTCCTCCTCGTATAAATCGAGCGTGCCCCTGCCCCGCACGGACGTAAGTGCTGGAATGTTGTTCTTTCGTCGTGTTCCCCAATTTTTGCTTGTTCTTTATTTGAGAGTTTTATAACATTCGTGGCTTCTACACTCATATGATTATTATGATGTTTCGGAAAACTGTCTTCTTTTTTCCTCTTGGGATTTCTACTTCTATTGGTTTTTATTTTCCCACTCGCTGTGTCTACTTCACTAATCACCAGATTACTCAATGTGTGTGTGTACATATCCTTTAGCTATTTATTCCTAGGTGCTCAACCAAAAATTTAAAAATTATATGGGATGTCTTCAATGTTCATAGCTATAATGCAAGTGTGGCACTCTGTTCTGTGTGCATGGGATGCTGTTCCACTTGACCTCTTCCTGCTGTCGCCGCTGCTCCTCAGCTTGATCTTCCTGGTGTTTGGGTGCCCCTCTCTTCATTCAGCGGTGATTGTGTCAAGCGATTCTCTTTCGTTCTCTCTCTCTCTTTCGTGTACGTAATCCTAACGTAGATAAAAAGCAACAACTCACCACGTTTTAGTCTGATATCGCTGGCCGTTGATAACCGCTGTCTCTTGTTTATGTGTTTAACATTGGGCTTATCGCATGAAGTTTCTGCCGTTGACTGTTTTCGTGTTCTCATCAATGAATCTTAATCCAGGTGTCGGCAATTAGTCTTCATCAAACTCTCTTGATTGGCTTTTGAGTAATCCCCTCTTCCTGGATTCATATTCAAATTATTTAGGAATATTTTGATAAGTGCAAACTAGCTGCTGCTTTTCAACTGAATTTCATTTTCTTTTTTTCTATTCTTATTTCTAGGTATCCCAACCACGTGCAATAGCCATTCAACAACAATAACAACTACATCAACTCGTCGTCGTTAAAGAAACACGCCGTCTTATAGGATCCACCCTCCCTGTACATACAACTCCCATATTGAGCGCACCTCCCTCGGCACTCGACCTGAAGAACTTTTGACGCTCATCATTTTTTTATAAAAATTGTACATAGAAACATTCTGTTTTGAATTTCTTCCTAGCTTTGCATTGAAATAAGTAAAGGTTTAAGGTCACACAAACCCTGTATCTAACATATCTTTTTTATCATAACTTATTTCGATGCTTAGGAGGAAGTTGTTCCCCTCAACATTGTTATCTCCTTGCCTATTCTGTTCAATTCTACATTCCATTTTGTTCCAATCTCTCAAGTAATATTTTGTGTTATTTATGACCGCGTGGCAACTATGCTCTCTCCTGCTAGTCATTTCGGAGAGTTGTGTATGACTGAGTCACTGTCAAAACAATAGAATGAGGATGATGTTAGCAAAGTGGGCTAGCTTAACTCTATTTATAGGAAAAGAATTCTGTTATTTGTGTTTCAATGAACGTGAATTTCTTTTTAATTCAATTTTTTTCAATGTTTTCTTTGGGTTTTTTTTTTTTTTTTTTTTTTTTTTGCAAGACAGATTTTTTAAATTTTAGGAATATATTTTTTGTCAGTGTTCTTTTTGACGGTTTTAACATGACTGTGGTTATACATGTTCATTTTTAAACTTCATCTAAAGACAGAACCTGCAGGAAGGTGTTGTCGTGTCGTTGCTGTTTGAACCTCTCCTCAAATCGGGTTTTATTTCTTTTGATCTCAATGTGGCTGACAAAGAAAGCAGATAATGTGAGGTTTTATTGCTTCCCTCTGACCCCTCCCCTCTCCTCAAATCATCCTGTTGTGCGCTGTACAATGTATTTATACGGTTGAAATGGGCCAAATAAAACAATCACATGTTATTAAATATAATGAGGTGAATCCTACATTTTTCTGTTATTTCGTTAATTTTATTTTCTTTTCTTGCAACTAAGAACTTAAATGAAAAAATTGTTATCTATTTTCCTACTTTTGAATATTGTGGCTGTATATGTGGCTAATGGTGCCCAGTAATATTCCTTTATGATTATTTCATTTCACAAATCAAAATCTTTTCATTTTCCTCCCGGACCAACCTCCTCCCTCTTGTTGACGTTTTGAGTCAGGGAAAATTATGTCACACAAGTTTTTTTTCTTATGTTTTTTTTTTGTGTTTTTTTTTTTTTCACAAAATGGAAAGAGTCACAACTATTATTGTTTTTAACTATGTTTTGATGAAATTTGTAAAATGAAAAAAAAACAAAAACTTTTGACTGCTATTTACTTACTTCGCACTTTGAACTTACAGAATCTTTTATTTTAATGAAATCCCCATGACATTTTATGCTTTTCTTAATTTATTTGTTATTGTCAAACAATTTTTTTTTGCATGTGTATAATTCTTATTACCTAATTTATTTGCATGTAATCCTTTTGTTACGCCGTGTATAATATCTCGCCTTGAATCCACTTATCCCCTAACTTATTGCATTAATCAACGCCTTGCTCTTTTTCATTTTTTTTTTCTTTATTCTCTCAACAAAAATGATCTCCAGATGATGATATTTTCATAATACGTGTTTTGTACATTCAAATACGGGCTACCGACCAAACGATTCCCATGGAAATGCATACATTTGTCATAGCAACGTTGTACAATTTCTTTTTACCTCTCGCTGTTTTTTTTTTTTTTTTTTTTCCCTTTCTCCTCAATTGATGAAAATTGGAAACTATATAAAAAAAATGGCAATTTTTCCCCCTTTGTATTTAGTACTCTTTCTTAGCGATCTCTCTGTATATTTATTATCCTTATTATTATTCCTATTATTATCATTATTATTATTATTATTATTATTATTACAAGAGAACAACTTTATTTAAGTAGATTATTCTAGTCAGCTTGATTTTCAAGTTTTCATGATCTGCGTAACATTGGCTAGTGAAGAGCGAGCGAGACACGGAGCCCAGGTCTTGGTTATCAGCCCAAGAGGTGGGGGTGGGGAAAAACAATGCTTGGTTTTTCTAATTCAGTTTAAGTTTTTTTTTTATCTCTGCAAAATGTATGTGCAATACAAAAGGAAGAAAATCTCTGTTATTTATTTTCGGCGGTGTATTGCATGCCTGCCCTTTTAGAATCCTGCCGCATCTGCTAGCCATTCTGAGGTTGTATACATTTATTCAATCAGGGCCTGTGTGAGAGAGAGAGAGCAAGCGAGTCAGACCCCATTTCGATGTTGTCATTATAAGCGAATGAAACATAGGAAATTGAACAAATTGTTGTCGTGAATTCAGTGCATAATACAATTTCACTTTAAAACAAATGAAACACGCTAAAAAGGTGCATATTTTATATTCTGTATTGAGTGTGATGATATATCCAAGGAGGAAACTGAATCTCTCAACAGTATTATGTAAATAATAGTTTAAAAATGATATAAAATCAAAACAAAGTCGGTTTTTAAATCAAATTATGTTGTTTTTCACTGAACGGGTCGGAAAATGAGTGACAATAATTCGGTTTGTGGAAGTGTTCGTTCGTGTCTATTTTATTTTGAAAACAATGAAATATTGCTGCGCATATTTTCCTGTTAGTCGGTGTTTAACAATCTATCTCATCGTTAATTTTCTGTTCATTATTGAAATCCTGGCGCTGTTAAATGATATTTACAAAGACTTGAGTCCTACATGCAGAGCATTGCCTTATTTGCTGTTTTCCATGTCTCTTAATCGTCGTAAATCGTCTGTCAATGGAATTGGAGAGAAGACCTGAGTATTGAGCATTGCTTTTCCCCCTCCCCCACTCTCTTGTATATTTGTAAACTTTGTACATTAATGTGTATATTTCGCATTTTTATTCTCTTAACACCCCATGCCTACATTTATGATGACATATATTATATTTATAGCATAGTTCACCCATCTTTTAAATTATTCACAATGTAGCATATATTAATATCGCATATATTTATACCGAATACTGCGTAGACGATGCTTCAAACTTATGATTCTTACTTAGCTTTTTAGCTTTAAATTAACATAGAGGAATTCTTTGATTTTTTGTTTTATCTTTTGAAATGCTCAATCGTACGTAGTATGTATTTCGCCGTAGGTAGGAAATTCAAATCCTCTTTTTCTTTTCAAATATCACACAAATGTGTGGGTTGTTTTTTTTTTTTTTTTTTTTTTTTTTTTTTGTAACTTCCTACCCGCGTTGTGTTGCAACTGTTCGCCGCCAGAGGGAGTCTGAGGCACTGGCCTGTCACCATGGCAACGTGTTTCACCATGGCAACTCCTCTTTGTGGTCTATTTTCTTTTCTTTCATCTCTGTGGCTAGCCATGCGATCGTGTGTACAATTCATACAGACATTTTTGTAAAGAGTTTTATTCATTCAGAGCCCTCTATTTTTGTAAGATCATATTTTTCAAACAAGACGACTGACTTACTTACACTGCGAGAGTTGATCCTTTTCTGTTGTAAATGTCTCATGGAGTTGTGCCTCCTCTTCCCTCCTCTCTCCTCCTCCTCCTCCTCCTCCTCTTCCTCTTCCCTCTGATAATCGTTCCTTTCTCAATATTGTGATGTTGAATGCAAATTACTTGTAATCCCTCTCCGGGACTAGTCAATTTGGTTTTTAAGAAAGGAATATGTGCAGAGCTTATTCATTGGAATTATTTTCTGTATTTCAATATGTTTTTCCCTTTCTTGTCTTTGAAAAAAAAAGGTCTTTCATTCAGATATTTAAAGCGAAAAACATCTGAGAGTGCTACAGCATTTCAGGCTCGGTGATCGGAAATGCGTTCATGTCTCTCTCTTATCTTTAAACGAAGAAAACAAAAAGAAGAAAATATCCTTATAAGGATGTTCTGCCACAGTAGTGTTCAGGTTGTCATGGATACCATCTTGTACTTGGCAACAGTTGCTATCCAAACACGAGCGATTTTTTTTCTCCACTTAAAAGCACTTTTTTTCATCCATGCATGGACAGGGTGAGGTTATTGAAGTAAGCAAAACAAAAAAAAAACAAAAACAAAAAAACACGCAAGAATGTACAATATTATGGACTGAGCGGAATATATTATTATTATTATTATTATTATTATTATTACTTCTATTATTACTAGACAGCTTGATTGATGCATTGCATGTGTAATATGAATAATGAATGCATATATTATTATCGATTCTGTAAAGCCCCTCTAATGTGTATCTTACTTACTCGAAAATAAAATTAACAAGATGAAAAATATATATTTCTTTGTTTTAGTTGTGTGTTCAATTGGATACCAGATGCATGTTTCTATTATTTTAATGGTGTTTACCCAAAGCGAGTGACATTCAAGGTTACAAACATGTATTATGCATGTATAATAGCATTGTAAATACCGCAAAAGAAAAAGGGGGTTTGGGTGCACTCATTAGATCACGTGGGATATTAACCCGAAGAATTCGGTGGAAACATCCGAACTAAATGCTTCCTTTGTTCTTTGAGTGAATGTCTCTCCGCACACAAGCAATCGATGGTAAACCCACGCGATTTAGACTCACTCAATGATATCGTATACTTGCGCGCGCATTAGCTAAAATACAAATGCCCTATGCGGCCTGTGGCATATTATTTATACAAGTAGCGTATTGTATAGTGAAATGCAGCGTCTCATATCGTCAGTTAGCGTTCCATCTCTTGGATTGTCATTTCTGCGACCACATTATTTTTTGTGTCTGCTTCCAAGGCATGTTTCGATTTCATAGGGAAACTGTCAGAACTCATCTGAAAAGATTGACGCATTAATTTCATCGTTCGTCTGCTTTATCAATTTCAGGCAGAAGTCCATCAATTTACGCTTTCATTTCGCGGCTGTTTAATATGCGCCGAGTTCATTATAAATGGCATACGATGCGGCATGCGATGTCATGCACATTTGTTAACAAAAGAATTGAAATAACAAATGCACCGACATAATTCTCAGTTAATTTTAAAAGATTAATGGCACTGACCGAGTTGTCCCGCTGCGAGATTATTTTGTTCTTCAGAATATGAGTTATAATTAATGCCCTGGACGCTAAGGCGGCATTGATTGCACAAGTTGCAACCGATGTTGATATCAATGATATACACGTACACGTACTCAGTTTAATTACACTTTTGAATTAGTCGCTTTGTTGATATCGTTTGTTACTTACTCCATAGACGCAGTTGTCTGCATGGTGAGTGCACGAATAGACTGAGCATTATGATTATTAGTTTCAGAAAGACTATATGCACCAAAATATTTAGTTTTACCATAAACAAAGATTCGTTGAATGACGTCATATTCTGGCAAGTAAATACAAGCAGACAATGACGTAGTGAAAATGCTGTTCAATAATACAATGCAGTAATAAATAATAATAAATAAATAAATAATAAATAAATAAATAAATAATTATAATAATTATAATTATAATAATAATAATAAATAAATGATAATAATAAATAATAATAATAATAATAAATAATAATAAATAACTTAATTCTGTTACAACGATAAACGGCGCGAAAAGACAGCAAACACGGTTACATCATCCTGCTGGCAATAATTATGTCACTGAATTCAAACCTGGGAGACTTCCAAATCGCGAAACGATTTCAAATGAAAATAAGGCCAAATTATGACACCAACGATTTTTCATTTTTATTTTATAAAACGGATATTAAATGCAAGGATCAGCCCTTGATTAAAGATGATGAAATTTAATTTTATTTGCAAATCTTCATGATTAATTATGCCGCCCTTATTGCTCAGATACGGGTGGAATTAAGGCAGCGTGTCTTATTGCAAATGTACTCGCTCGCTACCGAGATTAGCTAACCACTGGAACAAAACATCAGCTTCTTAATTGAGTATTGCATAGGGATCTCTCTCCTATTGCGAGGCGTGTATAAGTTTATATCATATATTATATGTATGTATATTAAGTTGATCAATATTAAGTTGATAATAGTGATTAGCTCTCGTGGTGGGAGGGAGTCGTGTGTAAAGAAAACGCCCCCACAGGCGCAATTTGAAACGAAGCTCCATAAAATCAGAAGAAACATATGTAGAATTGTAAATGTCATTCAAAGCAATCGATTGCAGGTCATATTTATTTCAAAGGTTAGTAAAGGTAATGTGTAATGATAACCGTGATATTGTGATAGTAAAAGTCAATTCTGAAAACTGCTCTTGTAACGCAGCAAGGAAAAGAAAACTCGCTGAACTGGCGATCGGCTGATTGTAGCAGGGTGAACAAATCATAACGCATCGGTAATCATAACGTTCCTCACAGCACTTGGTTCGGCGTCTTCAGCCACTTGTCGAGTCGTTTGGTGAGTCTCCGGGGATTCATTTTGCGCTGATGAAGCTTCGACCACTTGGTGCTGTACTTGGTGAATTGTTTACCTTTCTTCGAAAGACGAGGAAGGATTCGGAAGAAGTCAGAGTGCGCAAAGGTCACGGGTCGGTACTTGGCGTGTAGCATTTGACTAACGCTGATTTGGTGGCCTGGAGGAGACATATGCGTGAAATGAGTCGTCATAATATTTAGATCAATGGTCGCTATATATCGCTTCCACAATATACAGGAGGATTACCGGCAAACAGGAGGGAAGCTCAATTTAAGCATGCTGCAACCCAATCAATTACCCATAATTATAGAAAGGAATTATTAATTTCCACGTAATTCTTCGCCCATTACAGCGAAGTCCGTGCAACACGTGCACCCACCAGTCCCCGTCTCTGGGTAGACATTGGTTCGGTAAGTGAACGGAGACTCGGCTTTTTCGAAAACGTCCTTCTGGAATTTCTTCTCATCGAAACTGGTTTTCTATGGAGTATAAATATCATAAGACAGTTATTGAAATGTTTCGGTAGATTAACATATATTGGGTCAACAAAGATGTGCGAAATTATGCACTCACGTTCTCCAAGCTCTTCTTCAATTCGTCGATAAACAACTCCCATCTTTCATGATAATAGCTGTAAAAAGCATCAATCAGCAATGACAAGATATGAATAATCGATGGAGCCTACTCAGCCACAAGTCCCGCCCACTGTTTGTTCGCATAGTCCAATATCTAGGAGTGGGAATAAACGAGCCATAACATTGACAGTAATGCGATCGTGTTTCCAGAGACTCCAGACTCAAGAGGAGTCGGATGATATCCGAAACTGGCGCAGTGGTCATTTAATTGAATTATTCATCCAGAAATGTGCCATTCAACTGCGTTGACATGAGCATAATAACATGTTAATTATTATTATTATTATTATCAGATAACATACGATTACACTGCGCATACTGTACATGAGTGCTCACATTTGCATCGGGACCCCACAGAGTGACCTGGTTCCGCGCATTGAACTCGTACAATGCCTTCTCTTCTGGCGTCACTCCGTTTCTGTGGGCGCCTGCAATCCAGGCACCCAACAGGAAGTGTGAGTCTGTGGCGAGCACTGTGTCCATGTCATCCAGTAGGTGCAGCAGGTCATTTCCACTCGAACTGGAGACAGCGAAGTATACTCTATGTACGTATAATCGATTGATTAATTTAGGACCCACGCCAATGATGTTAGGTTCTTCTGTTTATACGAGGTCAAGATTTGGTTGTAGTACGTGATGCTTATGACTTGCAGCGCCTGGCGACTGACATCGACGAGATCATACCTGATGGGAGATTGAATGCAAAGGACGACATCGATCGTTGCATGTCGCATACCGGAAAAGAGGACTGTCCACCTCCTTTGAAGCAGCGATCATGAGGTCCCATCCTTTGAAGAAGTCCTCCACGTCATACCACACCTGGTGCGATTGGGCGTGAGATAGATAAATCGACACTGCAGCAGGCTAGTCAGCCTTGGAGTGTACAGTACTGTACACGAATATATGGGGTACATACACCAACCAATGCAACCCGAAACAATTAATAATTTAAATCAATTTAAAAGCGCTTTTTTTTAATCAGCATTACATAATGGGTTAATTTATCGATTATTCCACATAAATAATTATCCCTTTTCCCCTTATACATTGTCCCTTTTCCCCTTATACTAAGTACATTGTCCCTATTCCCCTTATACATTGTCCCTTTTCCCTTTTCCACTCGTACATTGTACATGTACAAATACAATACAACGAAGCCATATCTTATTATTATCAGGTATGTTTACATTACAATATCCATGCAAATTTTATATACATGTACATGTAAATTATAACAAACAATAAGGATCCATGCAATCGAGAGAAACAAACAGAAGAAGGAAGCACGAAGAAAATCAGAAAGCAATTAGGTTTGCATATCAGTTGTAGCACAACCCCACCTCTGATTGAATACATCGTTTTATTACACGTATTACAATACTCACATCTGGGTTAATTGGAGAATCCAGGGAAGGTCTTTGAACAGGAAGGTTATAACCGTTATCACCGTGCTTATCCGTGCAGTTGTAAACACCACTCTGGGATAGAAATAACAAAGGTGCATGCAAAGGGATTTAACACATGTAGCCATGCAACACCTCCAAACAGTCAAGCAGTCTTACATCGATTTTATTCTTACGACTGGGTCGACAAACGGGGATGTTCTTATTGTGGTGTTTCACGCCGTCCGAACAATTGTACACGGTTCTCTGTTTCACGACAAGTTTAATACTTAATCATATAAAGTAATGTGAATTAGGTGTTGTATCAAATAACTGGTATTGATTGTACTTCTACTGATTGATATCATAATGAGAAATATTTGGGTTTTTTTTTTTTTTTTTTTTTTTTTTTTTTTTTGCACCTTGAATATCTGCCACGCAGCACGAGCATTGGCATTCCTAGAAGCGTATCGTCGGGTGGCGTATTTATCAAACCTGGAAAATAACACAGCACTTGTTTGAATACCACTACGGAAGATCTACCACTCAGTTAGTTCAACAGGCTGAGAACGGAACGAGTTCTCCATCATGAACTCATACATGACTTCGTTCTGGTTGATGCCCTCTGGCGTGAGTCCGATGCCCACCATTGTGCTGTTAACGAAACTCCTACCTTCAAACGGACCCTGACAACGAAAACAGATGAAAAAAAAAAAAAAAAAACATTTGCTGTGAATTCACCTGGTTGACCGACTCAATAGCACCATACATAGGCAGAGTGCCTCCAAAATTATGCAACATGCACCAAATGAATGGTTGTCCGTAGTAGGATTGCAGACGCGGGTATTGTGGATTCACCTCCGAATACAGATCCAAAACAAGCATTTTTCCCTGTATGGGTGTAGACATCAAGAGTTGTTATATTGTGTGAGTGGTCTCACTTGTGGCACGGATGTAAGCAGTGCTTTTGCTTGAGGTGGTTTCCAGAAATCGGAGAGAAAAAGCCAGCCTTGCATCAACCTATGGAATGTCTGATTAGAGTATACACTGCAGAGTCTCGTGCGTGGGTCTACCAAATTGCCTTGGAATCACTGGACACCATGCCGCTATAAACAGCTTGTCCAGCTTTGGTCAGATAACTTGGGTCACTGAAATTAGACATATGAGTTGTAGGAAAAGGAAAGCGAAAATACTTTGGTCGAGACCTGGAGGCAGGCGTCATCTCATTGAACGTATCCGTGTTGTACACGTGGTCTGTTCCGAACTCCCTTGTGTATTCGTCGATGAATGCTTTGCCGATCTCCTTGAAGAGTGGATCTTCAACGTCCAACAACGTCGTGCTGTGTGTACGCATACGAGGCTTCAGTTAACCGTGCGATTCGCACATGACACCCACCAGCAATACGTGCTGTTGAAGCGACCCCAGTCGCCCAGTTTGGAAACTTTGACTCGAGGAAAGAGTCGGGTGATGTTAGCGGGGACGTGGCCGGCGAACGCTGGAAGGGCGGGGGTCATTCCCAGATCACGCATCCGCTTGAGGATCCGGTGCTGCAACAAGATTTGTTGGTGATGCCAGTTTGTGCTGAGGGGGCCTCCCCACCCCCTCATGTTACCCATTCTTGACCTGCATGTTAAAGACAATATCAGGGTTTGCGTCGATGTTGTGAACATGCATACCATGCTAAAAAGGCAGGCCCACCAAAGTGTGCATCTAGCTCTTCGTTAGTGAACCCCATCTTGAGGTAGACCTAGAATGGAGGCGATTAATAGTAAGAGAATACACTGGACTTCCCACCCTCTGCCAGATGGCTTCCTGGGCATTAAACGCCAGCGGAAGATTGATGGAATGCAGTGCCATCCAGTCGATCTCTCGTTCCCACCTCTTCCAGTCCCACCACACGAACGAATAGCTCACCGTGCAAACGTTCTGGTAGTAACGGAACCTGTTCCATTCATTCGTGAGAACCAATTCGTAGGAATTCAATCGGTAACCTGTCATTGGCAGTGATGGTGATCCCAGTGGGAGGCAGAGATGGCAACACAGCAGGCAGCTCGGTTTGTACCCCAGCCCACGTGACTTGGCAACCACAGTACTCTCTTAGGTAGTAGTAGAACCCCCAAGCAGCTGCCACGCCAGTTGAGGCTGTGATGTGCACTTTGGCACCGATGTTGGCGAGCTGTTGAGGCAGAACCCAGAATTAAGTGCATTTTGATCGAATGCAGTAAATGCACTGATCGAATGCTGCCCTTGTAAGGGGGCTGCTGTATTGTATACAAGTACTCTGGGTCAGTAGGCCTATTATAAATACCAATAAACTGATTGGAAGTCAAGTGGGATATTTGGCTGCAAGGCGAACGAAGACCTTACTTTGAAGATATCTCTGTCATCTGCATGATTGAAATCGAGTTGAATATCGACTTCGAATTCATCCGCTCTGTCATCGATCAATCGACGAATGAGATCCCGAGTTGCCTCTGCTTGTGTATCAACATCAGCCTCTGCTCGAATGGCATCCAGGGAAGGAAATGCTGCAACGACAATTGAGCGAGTGAAGCTGCAGAAAGGGCAACGGGTGCGTTACCTGAGCAGTGGCCGCTGGCAAAGGCCAGGAAAAGGAGGGTGAGCACATGCATCTGCAATGATCATGTAACGCAGGCACACCATCATCATAATATGGAATATGCATTTATGTAAAATGTATACACATACGAATGATGGGATATTATTTTAAAATAGGCAACACAATCTTACAATCAAGGCCGCATGCATGCGGTTACAAATGTTAGATAAAATGAAAACATTCACATTGATCATTATAAAGAGGGCATGGCTGAGCGCAGAATAACTTACTGGCAATATAGGGTTAATGTAGATCCACCTATACATGTAGGACAGTAGGCCCTGTAGGATTTCTTGTGCGTGTATAATATATAACAATGAAGTGACCTGTGCACTTAGTATTTCCCTGTTTACATGTAGCCTACATGTATAGCATACATTGAGTGCAATACACCATCACATGCATCACTGATTTCACAGTAAACCGAGAAAGAGCGAAGGAAATAGGAAGTGTACACTAACCGTGCTATCTCTTCGTGCTATCTTTTGGGCTTGCAGTCCTCGATGCTCTCTAATTGTGTTTACACGCGATGCGCTCGCTTGTCTGAAGTTAGTTCGCCAACAGCTGCTGCCGAAGAGCTGATCTCACAAGAATCCCGAACAGAGCTATTATATATATTGCGATCATAGGCCTACCATGTTCTATAGTATAATATGTGCCAGCTTGTGATTCTCCTCATGTGACTATATACTTGACAGGTAAACTAATTGATCGCATTTTTGAAAATAAATGTGTGAACCTGTCTCACGATCGAATTTAAAACTTCTTATCGATTATCGTCTGCCTGCCTGTCTCAATGAATTCGGTATACATGTAATTGTGTATGGCAGTTTATGAGTGGTGCTTTTGATTCGATAATTCTTTTCGCCATGCACACCTGTGCAATAAGGAGATGTGATTGATACAATCGATCAATTAAAGAGTCCATGAGGCATGCTGGGGTTTCACATCTCCACCCAACCCATCCCGGTGATACATGTACGGGCGCCAGACCAGAAGGCCCGGGACCGGGGTTTCCCCCTACTCTTATCGATAAATCCTAAGGGTTCTTTATCCTGCATACCACCATAGACAGTAGTGCACAGCGCCCGGCCTTGTTACGCAGTTGGGCAGCACTGCAGAGTCACCGAAGAATTACAATTGTAATTCACAATCATAACGCCCGTGGCCTGATCGGGTCTCGAATCCGGGACATTAAATGAGTCTATTAAAGACACACTGGGATCTCAAGCATTGCTGCTGATACATGTCCTGACTTTTAAGGTTTTGTAACTCGTAAGTGAGCCAGAGGTTTTGTCACTCGTTAGCCAGAGACTAATGAACGGCAGTTTAGGTCTGCCTGGTTAATCGGTGACATGTATCAGCGGTACATGTATACCAACATTACCAATTTCCATCCATCTTAAACATTGAGCTATAGGCGACAGGATGAATTTGAAGAGTGGAAACCATGGGAAACATATTTATTCAATTCCATTCACACGTTCACTTACCAAAGAACAAACTCTGCTCACATGAAACTTGATATAAAATGCTGTTTTGTAAGCAAGAGTAGAGTAAAAAATCACAGACTAAAAACATCAAATGATGCAGTTTCATTGAACGTACGATCAATAATGAAGATAGTCTCAAAACATACAATAAATACCAACTACAAAAACATTCTATTTCTCTTCCACTATAAGAGTTTCTTGAGGGCACAGCTTGAGGACTTGCAAAGTTTTTCTTGTGTCTTCCAGCGTCAACTGCAAAAGAAAAAAAAAAAAGAGTCAAAATACACTGCTTCAATTAATACTGCATTCTCATGATGTCATCACTGCCAGTAAATATTCCTAAATATAAAACTTACATCTTTGCGCGGGAAAGTGGTGAGCAACTTGAACTCTGAGCACGGGAAGCCTTTTGAGGCGACAAAGTTGAGCAGAACTTGCAGAGGGTGCTGAGCCAGGAAGCGGCGCACCAACATGCCTCCCCCAGGGCATCGGATGCGGAGCGTGCTGATTGGCTCAGTGCAATTGCAGGGAGGCTCATCCGGCAACTGGTCAGACAGCGACTGACGAATGGCCTGAAAGCAAACCGTTAGTTAGCATGTCGATCATTAAGCATCAGTAGCTATGAATAATACACCAGCGATACACACTTTATAAACATCAGCGTAATATTTCATCTACGTTGAATACACCAGTGTGACCACCGACCTCCTTTTGAGCCATTTCATGCTGCCGATCCTTCTCTAAGTCCTCCAGATGCCTCTGCTCGCGATTCTCCCGTTCCCTCCTCTGTTCCTCTTCTATTCGCTTAGCCTCCTCCTGAATTATCATAAAACAGTTCAACTCCTCCTCAAACACCTCCACCACACAACCTTTGCGCGATCGACTGCCAGGGATTCCTGATAAGCGGCATCCTGCTCAGCCAACATCGTCTCACGTGCATTTCGTTCGTCCTCCTCCTGGATCTCCAGGGTCTGCTGCTCCCTGAAGACCTCCGTGGCGTGAAGCAGGTGTGTCATAAGCTCATCTAAGGTGGTGTTACCTGTAAGATTATCAAGTACAAAATTACAAATACTCATCTCAAGAACCTATAGCACTGACCATGAATGGCCTGCATGACTTCGTTTGACCCACGATTCCGCGAAATAATCAGCAACAAAGGAAGCTCATCAGGGCGCAGGTTCTGAACGGTGTTGGTAGCAATGCTGCCAAAGTGCCTTGTACACATGGTGAGTAACCTGACATAATTCTCAATGAAAAACAAGAAGAGTACAAGGTGTGAGAACACCAACCTGGCCCTGTTAGCAGGGGAGGTCAGATCCCAGCCCCACGTGATGAAATTCGCACTGAGGAAGGAGACCACTGATTCTGTGCACAGGATTTGAGAGCAAAACACATTGGCCTGGATGCTGGCGTCATGGTGCAAATAAATGGCTAGCAGTTTCCTCTGCAATTACAAGTTGAAAACAGACAGCGATTGAGAAGGTGAACTTACATCTTTCGCTCTGCACAGGAGGGAATCTTTGATGGCACATTCCAGATCACCAATGTAGAACACAGGGTGGCAATCTCCATACCTAGAAATAAAAAAACGAGGTCATCTCAATCGACTATTTATGGGGTAAACTCACCGGGAACCAAATTCATGAGAGAAAGACTCGAGTGCTTCAGTTTGATTAGCAGCATCCTCCATCACTGAAATATCCAGGAAATTAATTTAGCTAATGCGATCACAGAATCTTTACCCATTTTTAAATCCAAACATTAAACTTAACTACAAAATTTCCATGCCTAACAATTAGCTATTATACAGAATGATGAATAACTCACTGAGTGGCTCAGGTCGTCGAACCAAAGGACCATCTCCATCCAAATCGAGGGAATCTTCAACAAAACTATCATGCGCATCTTCAAAATCCTCAATGCTCTCCGCATCAGCAGTTTCTTCCTAAAAACACGGAATAATGTCTTTCTATAATAACCCCTCAAATTGACCGAAATCTTACGTTCTCATTAGAAGGACGGTTTGACATCAATAACAAACGGTGCGAAGGAAGTTGAAGTCCAGCTTCAGCCAATGTTGTCTTGAGAAAGAAAAGAGAGACAATGAGGGTTGAGGCTGTGTCATTTACATACGGAATCTGACGCTCCCTCAGGCCATCCGTGCCATTGCTGATACCTCACAGGGACATCCGTGAGGGAAAACAGATCTTGCTTGACCTGTTAAAATGAGAAGGTCATAAGAAGCACAAGAAACACCCCATAATTACCTCTTGGATGGTTTTCCTGCCAAAAAAATTCAGTTGGAAGTCTTTGTGAGTGTTGGTGAATTCAATGTTAAGTGAGTACATCTGATCAAGTCGTTGGGCTAAGGTGCTGTAGAGATAAACAAGGTTAGATTGAAAGCTTTAAAAAAAAATTAAAAAAACATGAATTGACCTACTTTTCAGTTGACTCTGAAGCAGAGTCCTGAGATGTGGACATGAGTTCGGGGGTGAGAAGGAACAATGTCGTGTCTAACGGCAGATGAAGGTCTCGCAACACATCCTGCAAGAATAGAACTTTGACTTCCTCCACTGATGCAGTAAATCCGAATACGTACAGAATCTGTGATGCGCTTGTTGGCCTTGTCTACCCATCCACACAAATCTTGCTTGGCAACAGGAATGCCCCACTGACTCTCCAACAACACCTTTATCTTGCCTGTGAGATTGAAATAATCATTATGACCATGAAGAATCCCATTTTAGTGATTTTACTGACCAATAGTTTCAGAATCAGGCACTCTGAGAGTGGTGCTACGGTCTCTGTATTCAATGTTAAAGTTTAAGAGACGAATGGGAGGACTCAATGAAGTTGAAGCAAAGGCAACTTGATGTGCAATTCTTTCGTGCAGGGATTGAAGGGAGGCCGAGCCTCCAGGATCAGCTGATCTGAGTGGACCAGCCAGGCACTCAGCACTTGCACCATGCACGGCATCCAGGTAGGAGGGAGGGTTGACGCCATTTGGGGGCGAAATGTCAATGGGAGGAGAACCAACGCGTGGGGAATCAAAGTCTCCAGACATAGCAGCCTGAACGGCCTCCATGAGGTTCCATTCATGCTGCTCGAGGATCACGATGCATTCCTCAATGTTCTCATTTCCAGTGCAAGCCTAGGAGCATAAAAACGAATTATCAAAAATGCATAAAACATGATTAGATTTATTCTAGTAAAGTTATATAGAGCACCTGTGAGGGAATTAATGGAGGTGTCTAGTTAGTAGTTACGTCCAGTTATACTTTGTTACCTCATTGTGTTTAGGCCCCCTCGGCTGTCTGGGTGAATCTAAAGGTGTACCGAATCTAGAGTTCTGTAATGCAGTGATTCAAGGACTATTTTTCAAGTTAATTCTAAGTGATTCCCCTTTTATTTTTCTATACAGAATCACAGAGGGGGGGTTTCAAGTTGGGAAGTAGCTTGGCATCGGGCCCGGCCTGATGCCAACTTGCCAAGCGTCACGCTTGGCATCGGGCCTTGTGATTGAACATAAAGCGGGTGTGCGCAAAACATGGAACAGCCACCTCTGCAAGATAACAACCGAATGATTCCATTTCCTTCTTTTCAAGCAGTAGTCAATTCAACTTCAAGTATACAAGCAGCATTGAATGACTAATAATAATTAAAATGTCTTTAATTATTGTCATCATCAATATTATCGTCACCTGTTATCATGATTTCATTAGACCTAATTTGATGCATTGATAAACTAACACGTAAGAATACGGTAAGTTACAAGTATAAAACAGATCAATGATATTAGTCCATTTGTTGCATACTAAGAGAGGAACTTTACTTGAATAAGTGCATTGCAGAGATAAAATATTCAGTTATCTCTGGTGCATGGAAAGTAATAAACAATGCAGTATTTGTGCGCTAACATCTGTATTAATTACATAATCTCCCCACAGAAGATCGTGATGGCATAGCATTAACAGTTTTTTCAGATTAAAATGTGTTTGAAAAATACAGAATAGATAAAACCAGGTCCACTTTTGTTTGAAGATTGTTAATTTGTCCATAAATTCATAATGTTTTAAGCGGATTAATTTTGGTGCGCAGAAAGCGAAATCTGCAAAGTGGGTGAATGGATAAGAGCACAGGCAGCGGTTGGGTTGTGAGGTTTTGATGTCGGAGGTATGGTCAGCATTTTGCTTCTTTTTTTTCGTGATCTGCTTCATTGTGTACAGGATGCGTTACATTTCTTCATATTACAATATTACAGTCTATTTAATTAATTTTGATGCTTATTCTGATAAAAAACATGATGCTTCTAAGAATTCTGAGTCGATCAGTTTCTAGATTTTCTCAAAAGTTGACGACACCCGAGATGGTCACTTTTCATGAACAATGTCTTATCTTGTACTGGTGTATAATAAATGTAGAAAGCTTGGAAGCTTGTCTCCATATTTATGTGAATACAGTGGAACCTGTGGTATTTGAACAGCCAAAAATCTAAGAAAAATTATCCACATATCAGAGTTGTGCATAAACTCCTGACACGAGATAATCACCATGTAATTAAGCTATGCGCTCTTTATATAATTATTATGTAATAATGATTGCATTAAAGAGGACCTCTATTCATTTTGGAACCTTTTTAGATCGATTCTGTGGGCTTTATTTAGTGACAAGAGACAGTTTTTGAAAAATTTGGTCAACTGTGAATGATATTCAAGATAAATTAAAATACAAATTTCCTGCTCAGGCAGAATAGCTTGAAACGAGATGAGTGCGAGATTTCTCATATGAGAACTGCTGAAAGATCTGCTCACTCAACGGTTCCCATTGTTAACAATAGGAGAATTCCTGAATTTGCCCACAGCAAGCGTATTATCTAAAAATATGTCGGTCAAAAGGCATATTTGTCTTTTGGGATGTATCCTCTATCATCCGTTACTAGTTCAAAACAATCAGAGGTCCTCTTTAATAAGGCAACAGGGAGGGTTTGTGTGAAGTTTGATGATTGGAAATGCATCCATATCCATATTAAAGAATGGACTCTTCCGAGCGGAGCTGTTCTATTCTGTGGAGGCACGTATCTTGATTCGTTTCCCACCGCCGCATTGGCTGGGCCCGATCCCGAGAGTGGCGCTCGGCATCGGGCCCAGGGCATGACCTCAAGCACTTGCCTGCCCACCAGTTGACATATTCAGGCACTAACCTTAAAGGGATGGGGAACTAAATTTTAAGTGATGTTCTATTGACTCATAGCACCAATTGATAGCATTCCGTGCCAAAAACACCATGCCTGGATGCAAGCGTAAGGAAATAATGCATTCCGAATATCGGGGTTAGCATTGCGCCTATGGGAGAATGGCTTCCATTGCGAAGTATAGGAGGCAAACGTCAGCTGATGGCTTGGTTTGGCTGATGGCTGATTGGTTCCGTTCCCCTCGTGAAGCTATCGATTTCAGCCAATCAGACCAGAGCATCTTCGCCATAAAAGGACATCTTTGTTGTTTACGAAACGAAAGCGCATGCGTGGTGCACTCTGGCTGACCTTTTTACTGTTTCAGGATGAGAAACATGGTAGGTGTCCTAGAAAATCGCTTGTTAAAATAAGAAAAATAGCGAAAAAAATTTTTTTTTTGCGCCTGACTGGTGGCAAAATGATTATTCTATCTATTTCCGAAAAGAAAATAAAAAAATATCCAAGGGTTTAGTCGCAGGACACGCTGATATGACGAGGCCCATTGTAACAGATGGGGAACTCGGTGTTTCATCACAGCTGCTGACGTCACGCCTAGTTAGCAATATATCGCCCGCAAAATCGTTAGCGATGATATTCCTTGTGTGGGCCAGGCATAGGAATCATTTATGGTGCATCAAATAACGACTCAAAGTCAATTTTTAACCAGTTCTCCCTCCCTTTAAACCTGCTAACATGATTGACTTAATATAGAGGAAGGATGTTTCTGTCATAATAATAAGACAAACCTGATTAATTTTCAACGGCACCAGTCACCGTCACCTACACCATGATTCTGCATTAAGATTACGGTAAGATGTTCGTCATGCTCATGGAGTCATGATGATGATGCTATTTCAGATAGAGACTTACTTCATAAGAGATTTGCAAATCAAAATATTGGGTCCAAACTCGAGGAAACAAACAAAAAGGAATGTTCCATGGCTTAGTACCATCAAAATTGAAAGCTTGACTTGAAAGGGGAAAATTCAACTAACACTTAAACCATTCTATTGTTTAAATAATAACATCTTTCACCTGGAAGTCTGCTAAAATCTGCTCTCGCTCCGCCATAGTTGGTTGTCGATTTAGACATGCGCAGCAGCTGATTTCTTTGTACGGAAAGCAAAATATGTATTATTATCTTGAGCCATTCCTCGCGTTGACACGAATGTTAGATACTGGGCTATGGAGTAAAACCCGTGTTAGCCAACACCTGTAGTCAGCGACGACCTGCCCTAAGCGACCTCACTAAAACCCGACCACTTTAACATGTAAGTGACTCTGTATTCAGCGGCTACCTGTACAACGCGACCAGCGACCGGTTATTATCAGTTCCGATTGACACTTGACCCTATGTTAAATGACCGAGTGCTTTTGAGCATTCATGCGTTCGTCAAAGTTTTCACGACTTGCATAATATACATTCTGCATAATTGTTTATGATTACGAGCATTAATTCCTGCATAATGCATAATGTTGTTTAACGCATAATGCATTTGTATATAGACATGTACATGTGGAAGCAGTATGATTAATTTCGTTTGAGCCTTGACATAAAAAATATAAAAAAAGTGAAATATTGATCACCAAGAAGTGTCAATGAGATATTTTCATACTGTGGTGTGTAACAGTCATTTATAAATAATCAATAAAATATTATATTTAATAAGAAAAACAGTTCATAATTATGGTTTTTTTGTGTGCGTTAATGTAGTGTATCCCTTAACAAGTATGAATGTATCCCATCATTAATTCCTAAGTGTATTGGAAGGCAATGCTTTGTATATCACACATTCTTGGCATTTGAGAATACTTGTGAAATTTGGAAGTCCGAATACAGTATTTCATCTTCTCTTTTAAAATTATATTGATGAAATGTACAATAACATTTTAGTGTATGGGAATAACTATACACAGTGGGCCAAAAATAGTCTTTTGCCGACTATTTTTTGGCTGACTTGTAAAGGCCGCATGCATTGACAGCTAATATACATAGTGAAATTCTATAAATCGTGAAGTTATTTCCTACCAAATCTCTCGAACTAACTGATGGATTTTCGGCAGCGACTGAACCAACTGTTTTTCGACGCATCATTAAAATTCACGGCAGCGGCAGTGGCCCAGATATTTTTCAGCTGGTTAGTCAGCTTTTTCCGGCTCACTTCGAGGTTTAACTCCATGTTAAAGGTTTAAGGTGCGCAGTCACTCTAGACTCTAGAGTGACTGTGCACTCCAGGCCCCACTAGAGTCTAGAAGCATGCTCTCCTGGGGAAAATGGCCAATTAATATGACTAAAACATACTAATTTGACACTCTCAGAATGATTCAACACGGATAAAATTAAGTGAATGCACTGCTATAATGCTCTGGTGAGAGCCCTGAGTCATTGCATGCAAAACATGAGGTTGCTTATCAACGACTAAACTGGATTGTCAGAAATCAGAATAAGTTAATGGCATGCCGAATGTCTTATTTCATATCCGGTAACAGGGGCAAGGACCTGTGGCGTGAAGTAAAGCGAGTGAAGGAAGATGTTCAAGGGCGTCCAAATGTTTTTGATAAATGTGTTGGAGATTCTGACATTTGTGAAATGTTTCATGATGGATATCAGCATTTATATCAATATGTACCATCAGGTGATATAAAGATAAAAGAGCTTCAGCGTGAACTCTCGACAGGTGTAGTCAGCAAATGCCATACGAGTTTATGCTTTGACGATCATGCAATCAATCCGAATAATGTTATGTTTGCCGTTCATAAATTGAAGCCAGGTAAATCAGACGCTTGTCCGCAGTTAAAGTCCGACCACTTTATCAATGCGTGTTTATATTTGCATACTCATCTCTCGTTGTTCCTTAATGCTTTACCAATGCGTGTTCTGATCTGTATGTTCAGCTTTCGTTGTTCCTTAATGTTATATTAATACATCTCAATGCAAGCGTTGTGATGCCACTTTCAGTTCTGCTTCCCATACCTAAGAAAAGAAAGAAGTCGTTTAACTGTGCCAGTAATTATAGATCTATTGCGATCAGCAGTATTGTTGGTAAATGTCTAGATAACGTCATCTTATTGAAGCACTCAAATGTCCTTTGTTCCAGCGATCTTCAGTTTGGCTTCAAACAAAAGCATAGTACTGCTCAATGCACTTTTGTTCTTAACAAGGTAGTGGATTTCTACGTTCGTGGTAATTCCTCTGTATTTGTTACTCTTTTTGATGCGGGTAAAGCGTTTGATAGGGTACACTTTGTAAAGTTATTTTGTTTGCATTTGGATCAGAATATGTGTCCCGCTGCTGCAAAACTGTTGCTGTCCATGTATGTCGATCAGTCGCTTGTTGTGCGTTGGCAAGGTGTACTATCTGAACCATTTAGTTGTCAAAATG